>VWPU01004104.1:0-15595 GCA_013398955.1 Callaeas wilsoni | reverse complement strand
GGATGAGGATGCAGGACATGGGACATTCACTGGGGAGCACAACAGACACCAAGCCGTGCCAAGCAACCGTGGAAATACCTGTCTGTACCTTTGTTAGCAAACTTCTCCCCAAAACCATCGTGCAGGAGGGGTGGACTCTCTGTATCTGCTGGGAGAGAAGCAAATTTCCGAGTTTTTTACACTCAGCATTGCCACAAGTTGTGTTTAGGTGGTGGTGTTCTGTTGGCAGTTTTTTAACAGAATCTCATCAAAACTAGGCAAAAAGTCCTTCTGAACCTGAAGCTGTTTTTATTTCACCAAAGCCAAAAGAAGTGTTGCAGAAATCTGAGTCTCTCTGCACTAAACTGACATTTTGCTGCTCACTGCTTTTCAGTGAAGTGCTTAAAATCTCACTGTGGTCTTTTCAGTTTTGTTCCCTTCAGTATTATGGCAATCATGAGTTTAATTGATTTATCAGGCAGGAATCCTGATGTTTCGCTCCTCTTTTGCACCATCCCTTGGCCATGGAAAAAAAAAGGGGGGTAGGCTTCCTTTTCAGAAAAAATGTGGGATGGGAAACACCAGAAAAAACAAGATAGTGTTCATGTTTGTACAAATAATCAATCACAAACGATCCTGGGGATTTCCTCATCACATGCACGTACATCTTCCAAGAAGATTAATGATCGCCAGGCCGAACAGGTCGGATGCTTTTTTTTTTTTTCCTGAGCAAGGAGCATGATTACATTTTAATCTGGAAAAATAGGTACACCAGCACATCTCTGTTTGGCTTGTAACTTGCCGACGAGCTTCTGGGATTGGTTGTATAATATTTGTTAAATGGCTTAGTGGGAAAAAAAGAGCACAGAAGGAGCTCTAAAAATTATGATGAGAAGTCTTGTGGTAACAAAGAATATTTCCTCAAATGGATTGGGAAAGAGGAGACAAGCAATACAGCACATCAGTCATTTTCCAAATGGGAAGGAGCTCCTGGCTTTGTGGTGACAAGAGAGATTTTTAATTCCATTTAAAAAAAAAAAAAAGAGATATTTCTACATTAATGCTGTAATGGCAGGTTTTTCAGAGGACAAAGGAGGATGGAAATAAGGAGGGAAAAGGAATATATTCTTAGTCTTCTAAGCATTTTTTAATCACTGTAGCTGAATCAGGGCCAGATGCTGTTTATGTCAGAAACAAAACAAAAGACAAAGGGAAGGCGCTGCAGCCCAGAACGGCACCGTCCTTCAGCTGGTCCTCAGCACTCCAAATTAACCTCACCATTCCCGCAGCATCCCCGCTGGGATAATGATATATTTTTGGGAGGCTGTTTATGGCATGTGGGCACAAACAGCAGGAAAGGGGCTTGCCAGGAGCAGCAGCTCCAGCACAGCAAACCCCACTTGTTGCTGCTGCTCTGCTGGGCCACGGCCCGAGCGCTGGTGTTTGTGCAGCCCTGCAGACCTGGGCTGTGTCCTTTAGGATTTCTGAGCCCCACGGGATCCTCATTCACTGTGCTTTTAGTAGCAGGTAATTAAGATGGAATGAATTTAGAACCTGCCTTGAAGGCGGGCTGTGAGGCTGGAGCGTGGCCTGGGTGGGCTGCACGGCAGCTATGGCAGAGGAGAGTAACCTGACAGGGCAGGACGGAAATTCCCCAGGTCCTGGCACCTGATCTGCTTCCCATGGACAAACCACTGGCACACTGCTCCTCTCCTGCACCCATCCCCAGGGAGGCAGAGGGTCCTGTCCCCTCCATTTCACATTGCCCCTGGCACACAGCTAAAGGATGGCTCCAGGGGTGTCCTGAGCAGGAGATGTGCTGCCTGTGGGAGCCATTCCCCTCATGCTCGTTTTTGCAGTGGAAACTGAGACATTCCGTGTCTTACCTGCTTATGCTTCTTCAGAAAACCAGTCCTGGCTGCTGTGGTGGGGTGGTGGGATCTGTAACCCCCATTAGTCTGGGAGTGACCTCCCACAGCCGAGGTCTGGGCACCCCTGGGCTGATACAGCCTCAAAACTGCCCTGAGCATGAGGTTGGCCCTATTGGAGAGCAATGAATCCCCCTAGGAACAGGTTCTCACCCTAATTTAATTTATCTGGTCCCCGCAATGCTTAAAAAAGCCTGAAAATGTCCCTCAAGGCACGGACAACGTAAGTGTTTAGTTGTGCTGTGTTTCACCTCCCACCACCCCCGTGTTCCCTCCGAGGTGCTGACGCTGTTGGTGCTCATGTACCCCCTGCTCAGGGGCCTGGCCCTGCACCTGCACTCCGCTGTCACCGGCAGCTACATCCCAGGGACGCACTCCATCGCCTTCGTCAGCTGCCTCAACGAGCAGATCGCCGAGGACATCGCCAGGTACGGACACCCTTCCCTCGCTTGTCTGCTCGAGTGGGTCCCAAGCTGGAATAAAGCTGAATATTCCCTTGCCCCTCTGAACTTTGCATTTCTAGCGGGGTGACACCCTGGCAGAGGGTGCCCAGAGAAGCTGTGGCTGCCCCTGGATCCCTGGCAGTGCCCAAGGCCAGGTTGGACATTGGGGTTTGGAGCTACCTGGGACAATAAAAGGTGTCCCTGCCATGGCAGGGGTGGAGTGAGATAAGGTTTAAGGTCCCTCCCAACCCAAGCCATTCTGGGATGCTGTGATACCCGAGCAATGCTCCTTTCCACTGACTCTGTGCCAAGAGCTGCTCTGTCCCAAGGAAAGCTGACATTTGCCTCTGAATCAATGCCATGGTAACAGCAAGCAATTCTCAATTTATTTCGCTGCCTTGCATTTCCAAGACCCATTTTCAGCCGTGACCCTGAATTTCTGGGTCCTCAGATGGATTAAGCTCCAACCTGATGTTCTCTGATTCTGCCACAGATTTTATTCCTCTCTAGAACAGCACAGACAACAAAATGCCGGGAGGGGGATTTACAGAGAGGGACAGAGCACAGTGCCCTGACATGAAAATAAAGGAAGTATGAAAAGGGTCCACAACAAACACTCGTGAGGTACCATTCTGCTCACCAGGCAAACTTCAGGCAATGAGGGCTTTTCCTTGCTTTTTTTCCTTCTTCTATTTTAATATACGAGATACTTTGTGTGATATTTTGCATGCAGAGTTTTTTTCACGCATCTGTCAGTCCCTGACTCAATGGATGGTCTGTTCAAAGCGCCCATGTTGACTGGGGAAGTGTTTATGATGGACCGTGAAGTTTCCTGCAACACCTCCTGCGCTGTTTTCCTGCTGCCCTGCTGCTGCCAAAACCCCTCCATCTCCAGCGAAGTGCTCCAAACATGTTCAGGAACTGACAAGCTACTGAAAGAGAGTTTGTGTCACCTTAAATACTGCAACTGTATTAAGAAATTCAAACAGAATTATGTCTGCGCTGCTCGATGTCTCCTAAAAAAAAAAAGGAGCAACTGTACCTGGTGAAAAGAGCCTCAGTTCCTGAAAATGCCTCATCTTAACAGCTTTGCAAATGCTTTCCACTCTTTGTTCCTCATCTTGCACGGAAGGGAGAGGAGATAAATCACTCCCTCTTGCTGAGATATATGTCCTTTGGTTGTGGTTTTACTGGTGGAGTAATTATTCCTTTGTTCTGGAGTTTGGAGCAGTGAGTCCTGGTTGTAGGGGATGACACAGGCCTTCTGCATTTATTTTCCTCCACTCCTTTTTCCTGTGCTCTTGTGTTTATTCTTCCTTTACACTGCTCGGTGGAGCACTCACTCGGATGAATCAGTCTGCAAGGAAATTTAAGGAAAGGGGGTTCAAGCTTTGGGAAAGCAGAGGAGCTGCAGGTAGAATTCAGCATCTCAAGACCTTCTTGCCTGTCCCCTGTGCTGGCTGGGAGGAGCTGACCCCCTTGGCTGGGTGGTGTGGCCACTGCACCTCACCCAACTTACCCAGCACCCCATCAGCCCCCACTGCTGCCTAAGATTTGTGCTTATCATTTTCTTTTCTTTTCTGCTTATTAATATTTAATCTGTCTCACTTCAGGGCCGATTGTGCGGCACAGACAAAGAGACACACAGTTAAGAGCCCAACCCAAAGCTATCATGTATTATGCAGACATTTTCCACAGATCACATTCAGCTTCTTATAATGTTCTCCATTCCCCTGGTGGCCTCTTGCTGCTGCTCAGCTTGCTGTGACAAGGTTCAGGATCTCAGTTAGGATCTCAGTTTTTTGGGACAGAGCACCCAAACCAAAAGGTTCCTGTGCTAAAGGGACTTGCAAGCTGCAGGCAGCGAAACCAAACTGATTTGTGCCATGTGTGACATGACAGGCACAGCAGGGGTGGCTCTGCTCGTGCTGCTGCACTTTGTCGGTCTAAAGATTAACTCAAGATGCTCCACAAGCATTAAATGCCTGGAACTGCCTACACATGGTGAGAGCAAACAACCCTGAGCCTCTGGGAATGCTTCTCCTCTCCTGCCACGGTTCCCCCAAACCCCCAAGAAAACCGAAGGTGGAGTCACTGGTGCCCTGCCTGAAGGGATGGCTGCCACCTCCATGAGAAGGGCCAGACACAAAACACAACATTTGCCCCCTTCCTTCTAGAAATCCACCCTGAGGTTGCTTCAGTACTCTGTAATCACTGAAGTATCACTTCTGCTGGCAGCCCCGAGCAGCTCTGCAATAACAAACCAGCCCACAACTGACGGAGGCAGCCGGAGGGAAGGAATTTATTTGGGCTTCAGATTTCTAGGGCATTTTGAGTTGAAAAACCTTGATGATGTTAATTTAATGAGATGCACATTTAGGCTGCTCCGAGAGGAGGGGGCACAGTTTGACAGTGGCAGACAAGCTCCTTCCCGTCCATCCCAGGCCAGGTTCTTGTGGTCCCACAGTTCAGCCCCTGCCCTGGTGACCCCACAGCCAGGGGGGCACAGGGCTGGCACTGGGCAGGGTCCTTGCACCATCCAGGCCAGCAGCAACACCCAAACTCCCTCCTCAGCACAGGGAGGGTCCCAGAGCCCTGCCAGGAGGGCCTGATCTGAAGTAGCTCCAGCCAAAGTTCACCTTTGCATCTGTTTTCTCAGGGTAATAAGTAACCCAAAATTCCATGTCTCCAATGTCAAAGCTGCTGCTGGCAGTCCTGGGCAGCACGAGGGAACATCCCCATGGCTGAGGGTGAGCACTGGGCTGGGCTGGCACTGACTCCCCTCCTGTCTCCCCCAGGGCCATCATGGATAAGAAACTGGCTGCCTACGTGAACATCCTGCCCAAGAGCTCGGCCTTGTAAGTTGGGCTGGATATTCCCCGACGGAGGAGGCAAACCTGGGCTCCGCAGGGAGGGAAGGAGGGGATGGACACAGCCTTCAGTTCCCAGAAGGCTGCTGGGTCTGGTTGTTGTTGCAGATGGTGGGAACGAGTCTCACAGTGCCCTGTGAGGGCACCCTAAGCCTAACCCTAACCCTAACCCTTACTGAGGAGCACAGATGCTCCGTCTGCCCGTGGGGACCATTTATTTATTGGTTACTTGGCTACATGGCCATCCAGCAATTTAGGATTTGTGGTCCTGAGGACGTGGTGCCTGTTATTAGAGGCTCTAAAAAGCAGCCAAGATAGGGACCAGAAAAGGCTTTTACAAAATTCAGCAGCTTTTTCAGGCAGGAAGAACAGCATGTTTGACCTTGGAACAGGCCCAGCCCTGCTCTGCAGGTGTCCTCAGCTGTCCGTGCGAAGGCACTGCACTTGTTAGAGGGGTTAAAGAGCAAAGCCCCAAAACAGCTCTTCCTCACAGAAACACCCTGGCAAAAGCGAGGAGCAGATCCCACTGCAGCCTTCCCACAGGAGGGGCTCCCCACTGTGCACCCCCACGGCCCACCTGAGGGCAAACCCAGGAATGCCCTTCTTCCCTTCTCCATCATTCCCTACGAACGCGAACAGCCGGAGCAGAGCTGCTCCTGCACAGCGCTGGCTGCTCCAGCTGGGTTCTGCTCCGTGCCCCGCTCAGGAGACACCGCGACGCCTGCGAGTCCTCCTCGCGCAGGAGCGCAGCAGGCAGATGAGATCAGGACAGGCTCCTGGCAGCGTAAATGTTTTGAAAGGTCATGTCTGACTCATGAGAAGTACAGCTCCTCTCCTGCAGGGAAAGAGAGGAAGAAAGCTCAGCCTCCCAGCCACAGTCCCTGCAGGCACCGTCCCCCGGCCGCTGCTCAGAGCGGGGCCGCCACCACAGGACACCCCAGTCCCAGCAAATTTACCCTGCCAGTCCCCCAGGCAAATTCTCTGGAGGAAGCTCTGGTCCATAAATCTGGGGTGCTCACTCCCGTGCTCAGCAGTTTTGGGGCCAGCCATGCTTCTCGAGCCACTTTGTAAAGAAATGGCCACGTGCAAAGAGCACCAAGCAGGGAAAGCAACCCCAGAGGGCTGGCATGGCTGCAGCCAGAACTGCATTTGCTGATACTGCTTTTCTTTTAAATCCAGGTATTTCTGGAAAGGGGAACTGGAAGAATCCACTGAAATACTGCTGGTAAGTGATCATTCCCTACGTCACAAAAATCCCTGTTGCAAACAGCCCCAGCCCACAGGGACTGCAGGGAGGTTTGGGGAGGGTGGCACCAACCTGCCGAGGTTTGGGAACATCCCCCAGGGAAGAGCCCTGGAAGAGCTCCTCTCACACTCCAGGCTGTGCTGGGTGGGTGCAGTGGAACTGCACATCAAGATCACTGCATCCCTTCACATCTCCCTTGGGGTTTGTTTTGGTTTCTTTACTCTCCACAGTTGGTGAAAACAAGGACATCCAAAATAGGGGAATTGTCCAACTACGTCAGGTGAGGCTCTGGCTCGGCAGGAGCACTGGGTGTCCCATCCAAGGTAGGCTGTCACCTCCTGCTCTGGCTTTGGGAGTTCCTTGAGCCCCTTTCCACTCAGCGTGGGTTAACTGCTCCTGCTGTATCTTATGAGCCAGAAAAACCCAGAGATGGCATCAGCAAAAAGGAAAAAGTGGCAGAAATATCAGCTGCTGGGCTTCACCCAGCCCCTCCATGCTGGATTCGAGGAGGGATTCTCCTTCTCCTCACGCAGGTTATTCCCTGACTGCCTCCTGACAGGATTTCCTGCATTTCCCGAGGGGGGAGCACACTCAGCTTTGGGCCAGGCTCCCGGCAGTCTGTGGTAAACCCCAAACTCAAAGCCAAATTCCCACGTGGCAAAAAGAAGCTGCGGGTGCTTTGAAGTGCGGGGAGGGCGCAGGGCAGGGCTGGGAGCGCAGAGCGCGGCTTCCTGCGCGGGCAGCGGAGCGGGGCTGCCGCTCACCCTGCTCCTCTGCGCCTGTTTCCGCTTCAGATCCATCCATCCCTTTGAAATCCCCGAAATCATCAGCCTGCCTATTGACCAAGGAAACCCTCTCTACCTCAAATGGATAGAGGAGAACGTCCCACGGGACTGAGGAGTGCAAAGCGCAGCTCATTTTTGGGGAGACCAGGATCCTGCTGAGCCGCGCGAGAGGCAGCTTTTATTTTCTTGGATTTGCTGTAACACAGGAGCTGGGGACTGGGAAACATCCCCTCCTCGGCCTGCCCAGGGAGCTCTGAGGAAGGGGAGGGGAAGGGCCGCCTGCACCAAAAGCTGTGGGTGAGGATACGCGGAGATGTTCTCGTCAGGACACTCGGGCGCTGCCTCAGGCTGCCGGCAGCGAATTCCAGCTGGGAGCTGTGGCCCGGCAGCCCCTGCAGTGCCATGTGTCCCCACAGCCAGCGCCTGAACCCCGCCTGGGCCCCTGCTCCCCGCAGCGGCGGTCCCAGCATCCCGCCCCGCTGCGCCTCTGCCCCCCCAGCCCGGAGGCTGCAGGATGTGGCCGGGCACCCCGCGCCGTGCCGGCTCCCGCCCTCCCCTGCTGGCAGCCAGCGTGCTGCTGGAGTCTCACAGAATCCAAGGAAGCAGCGAACTCCAGCAGATGCCGCCAGGATTTAGCAGGAGGCGCGAGCAGCACACCCAGACTCTGCCCTGTCACGGAGAGCTGGGGTGAGCTGGGCAACATCCGCGGCCGGTTCAGGGAACCCAAGCGCCAGCAGGACCTCGACATTGCCCTGGCCCTGCATCCCTACCCCCACCTGAGCCGTGGCTTTCTGCCTAGGCCGAGTTGAACCTTGTAGAAAGATCCTTATGCTGATGGTTTGGTGGGATATGACTTATGGAACTTTTCGAGTTATTTATGTGGCTGGGAAGGGAATAAACAGGAGCGTTTCTTACCTGGGCAGGCTCTCGTGGTCACGGCTGGGCAGGAGGAAGGGCCTGTCCTGGGCTTGCAGGACACCCCTCACCTGGCAAGGAACACAACCCAGCAGCACCATGGTGGGCACTGGGCATCCCACCTCAATAATCCTCACACTATAAAAGAACAGTGATGTTGAAAAAACCCCACTTTTTAATTGTACATCAGACATATTAATTACAACTTGGGTATAACAAGAGTTGCTTACAAGCAGCAACCTGAACTCAGAAGTCAGAAGGTGCACAGAGTTGTTATAATCTCTATTACAGCGAATGCAAAATATACTCTGCAACAAAAATACTTTTAAAGGCTCCACACTCAATTCTCTGCAAGAAGCCAGGAGAGGAGGAGAGGGAGCAGAGAGGGAGCAGAGAGGAGCCAGGGCCACATCTTGTGGGTGCTCCCGTGAGTGTGATGTCCATTGGCACATCCCGCAGGCATAACCCTGCTGAGCCCTGGCACAGCTCTTGGCAGCCCCTTGGAATCACGAGGGCTCCACAGGCACTCAGGAAAGGGAAATGTTTTAAGTGATCCTTCGAGGACAAAGCTAAGGCAGGACAGGGAGTTTTCCAGCTGCTGGACCCTCCCTGCCAGAAGGACAGGGACACTGCTCCAGATGAGCCGAGATCCCACAAGCACAGCTAGGACAGGATAGGGTCTGCTGATGGACAGGACCCCACAACCCAGCATGGCTTACCCTCCATCCCATGGGACAGCCATGGTGGGACGGGTGAGAGACAAGGAGGACAACATTAAAAATATATCTCTCTCCCTCTTAAGGAAAAAAAATCTAACACACCTATCTGATATTAGAATTTTTTAAAAAGCCAACTGCTCTGCTCCTGCCCAAGCTGGCAGTATTGCTTTGTTAAAGGAGGGGGCTGCTCCTTCTCTCCTGCAGACAAATCAAGCCCAGTGCTCACCGACATCATCACTGTGCTGCTCGCGAGAGAGGCACAGCCACGAGGCCACAGGGACCCCAGTACAGTCCCCTCCCCCTGCCCCCGCTGTCCTCTTCAGCCTTTTTTTGGTTTGTCTGCTGGTTTGGCACATTTGGGGTGAAGATTCCTGTAGAAACAAAGGCCTTGGGCTCCAGTCTGTGAAGTGCCCATGGTGGTTTTAAGGCAAAGGAGGATTTTTTGGATGATCTCTTCCAAGATCATGATTGTCAGAACAGGGAAATGAAGCTGGTGCAGCATCACACACAGTCCAGGTTGTGGGGTGAGAGCACATCTGCCCCATGGCTGCAACAGCCACACGTGGGCTGGTCTGGGGGCATTTTCCTCTCATGTAAAACAAACCACATTCCTTTAATGAATGGATTCAGGATGAGGTGGAAAACCCCAAGAGCTGTCCCCTGTTTCCCACAGGCACAGGGACGAGCTGTGAAGGCCCAGGGATGAGGAGGGGTTCGTGCTCTGGCAGCAGGACCCCTTCTTGGCTGCTCGGTCAGGCTGGGCCACAGGGGTGAGCCAGGCTGTGCCAGGCACAGGCCGAGGTCCCTCTGTGAGCAGGGCGTGGGGTGCCCCCCAAGCAGCTGCTCCAGCTGTGCCAGGGGGGCCCTTCTGGGAGGGCCGGACCCCCTCGCTGCTCTGACCACCGCCGGGCTCCGTCAGGAGAGCACGGCTGGGCCACGCTCTGCATAAACACAGCCAAGAAACTAAAAATTGTTAACATTAAAAAAACAGAGTGTCAGGGCTTCAGGTTTCATTCCTGGGCAGCACTGCCGGCCTGGGCGCTGCCGCCACCCGCCGAGGTTCCCGGGGGGAGGGATCAGCACCTCTCGGGCTTCGCCAGCATCCCGATCTCATCTGCTTTGGCTCCGGGAGAGGTTTCGGGGCTGGCGGGGCTCAGTAGGGGGTCGTGCCTTCCCACTCCACCAGGTACTGCACCTTCCCCTCCAGCGTCACCCGCCGTGCCAGCACCTGGTACTTCTCCCCGCACACCAGCCGGCCCGCGGCCCCGAAGTAGCTGCTGATGGAGGACTTGAGGTGGGACAGCGAGGAGTCGTCCTCGCTGATGCTCTCGAAGGTGTGGCTGTCGATGCCGTCGTCGGGGCGGTCGGGGCCGGCTGCTGCCTCGCTGCCCTCGGGGGTGGTCGCGGCCGGGCGCCCGCCCAGCTCCCCCCCTCTCCTCTTGGCCCCCGAGGCGTAGGCTGGCACTGCCAGTTTGCGCTTGCGGCTGCCCACGGTCCTGTGGCTGCCAGGGAGGGCACAGGGCAGCAGTGAGGGCAGCACCCAAAAGGTGCCACCCCCGTGCTGGCCCGTGGAGGGAGCGGGCCGGGAATTTGAGGGAGCCCCTCAAGGACCGGCGGCTCCGATGCTGCACATCCAGAAAGTGCCGCTTTGGGATCCCCAGCCCGTTTGGGACACAGGGAGGAAAAGCTCCACAGTATGGGACATGAAGGGGAGAGACACAGGCCCTCACCCCCCTGGCCATGCCACCAGGACCCCTCTGGAAGGGGGCGAGGGGCACAGTCCTCACCTGGACTCGTAGGAGAGGCTCGTGGTGGCAGAGCCGGAGGTGCTGGTGGCATCCGTGGAGTCCACATCCGATAGGAAAGTCTGTCCTGAGCTGGCACTGTGGATGGGATAGGGTGGGATGGGATAGGCTGGGGTGCAGCAGGAGCCCCAGCCTGGCACAAGCAGCACCCCTGGTCCCCCACACCCCTGGTCCGGCTGCACAGACCTTTTCAGGCTCTGGATCTCATCCAGCGTGAAGTCGAAGATGCTGGCCAGGTGGTGGTTGGTGCTCCAGGCCGAGGTGAAGTCACTCTGTGTCACAAAACCAAGCTCACTCCTCACTGCCTGGCACAGGGGTGCTGCCCACACCCCACCACTGGCACCCTGTGCCCGGGGCCACTGCGCTCCTTCCCACGGCCCCGCTGCCCTGAGAAGTGGGCTTGGCATGGAACTCTTCCCAAAGTGAGGGACAGGAGCTCTCCCTGCCCGTAGGAGGAGGGGAAACTTGCGGGGAGCCCCAGGGCTGGGCAGTCCCACGCGGCTGCCAAATGCCAGGCCGGTTGCAGAGAGGAGGGGGCGAAGGACTCACGCTGGGAATGGCATCCTCCAGCAGGAACTTGGCCCTCTTGCGCCGCGCTCGCCGCTTCTGCTGCTGGAGCTGCCGCGGCAGGAGGCTGCAAACAGGGCGTGAGGGGGGCGCGGGCACGGGGGGGCTGCTGCAGAATGTCCGGGAGAACGGGGCCACTCACCTGTCCTTATGGGCATATTTGCTTTTCCCCCTCTTCTTCAGCTCACAGGAGCTGCTCTCGCCCTCGCCGGGGCCTTTCTCCGGCAGCACCTTGCTGGGGGGGTTCGGGGGCACGCGGATCCGCAGGCGGAAGATGCATTTCTTCTTTTTTATCTCCTTCCCACACAGAAACCTGGGCGGCAGAGGAGAGGGAACAGCCCTCAGCCAGGGTGGCACGGGAGCATCCTGCATCCCAGCCTGTCCCCATCCCTCGCCCGGGACTCACCTGCTTTTGTAGCTGTTGAGGGCGTTGAGGAGGTGGGGGCCGCGCTCCGAGATGGGGGTGCCCGTGAGCTGCGGGACAGGGGGAGGCAGGCAGGGCTCAGTGCCCGCTGCGGTTATGCAAAATCCAAACAGACGGGGGAACCCGAACTCCGGCTTTCGGCTCCTGCCCAAGGTCGGGGAGGGAGGGAGGGAGCCAAGGCCCGGCCAGAGCCACCCGGGTCTGGCGCTGCCGCCCTCGGGGAGCCGCCCCGTCCTGCCCCGGGGACAGGTTTCCAACACGCCTTGGTGTGAGTGCTTCTCCCGGCTCTAGCTCCCGCTGGGAAAGGTGTCGTGTCCGACACTCCAGCAAGGGAAATCCCAGCGCAGAGGAAGGAGATTAAGCTCCTCTGGAGCAGGAGCTGCCCCTGCCGAGTGCTGCACAGGCTGGGATTACATTTCTCACTCCCATGGCTGCTCTCCAGCCCAAACCCAGGGTGTGTTTGTACCTTCCCGAGCTGCAGCGGGTCCCAGTGGTGGTTCACAAAGGCCAAGATCTCCTCGAAGTCAAAGTATTTCTTCTTGCTCTGCACACCCAGGTTGTAGAGGGCGAGATGGACGATGTCCACCCTGCAGCCAAGAGGGGCACAGGGTCAGCAGCCCTGGCAGGATGGTGCCTCTGCTCTGCCAGTGCCACTCCAGCTCCCAGGTCCTCCCAAAACCCACCACTGGAACCTTCCCACACTTCACAGGGGAAGCAGCCCAGCCTGGAGGTGTATCCCAGCGAATGCCACGGCGCGGGCACGATCCCTTGAGCACATCCCTTGAGCTTTGGGAAGAGGTGGGACACTGCCTGCGGCTGAGGGAAACCCCAAACGCTCAGTCCTAGAATGGTTTGTGTTGGAAAGGGGCTTAAAGATCATCCAGTCCCACCCCCTGCCATAGGCAGGGACACCTTCCACTAGACCAGGTTGCTCAGAGCCCCATCCTGCCTGGTCTTGAACACTTCCAGGGATCAGCCAGCCCGAGAGCCACCTGGGCACATTCCAAAGGAGGCAGAGCCCACTTCTCACCATCTCAAGGGCAGGCGCTTGATGTATTCAGGTCCCTGGTTGCACACAGAGCAGAAAAACACATAGAATCTGGAAAACATCAGGGAGGGAAAACGCTGGGGGTGAGGATCACCCTACAGCCATGCAGGGCCCAGGGATGGGTCAGGTGGGACTGCTCCGGGTGCCAACAGTGACAGCAAGGCCAGGAGTGGGGCTCTGTGGGACAGGGCCCCCTGATCCACGTTGGTGTCAGATGGACCAGGGAGACACAACTGGGATGTGTCCATGAGTCCCCCCTGGGGAGCCACCTCAGCAAAGGCCAGAAGGGACGTACCGGTCTCCGAACATCATGGGGTCGCTGAGGCACTGGGTGCAGGCTTCGTGGAACCACTGCCGGCAGCGGTAGCACTGCAGCATCTTCAGGTACCACCTGGGCAGGCACAGGAGGAAGGTGACAGTGAGGGCAGCATGTGGCAGCCGCCACCTCAGTCCCCTCCAAAGCACGGACCCCTCCCCAGCCAGGGAGAGAAGATCTGTCCCTAACTTGTATTTTGGGTGCAAATGGTGTCTCCAGGAGTGAGAGGAGACCCAGATGGCAGAGGCAGCGTGGGGAGCAAAGCCGCTGGCCCCAGGGCAGTGCCCTGCAAAGCCTGGGATCGAAGATCCCCAACCTGATCCCATCTTCCTTTTCCCATAAAACCAATCGTGACACACAGGCAGGGCCTTACTCTCCGGGGCCCCCGCAGTAGCAGTAGCACTGCTGCTGGTTGGTGCGGTGTGGGGAATCCCACTCCAGCAGCTCGGGGTTGTAGGACAGCACCATCTTCACGGCTTGCAGCGTCCTGGCAATGGCTCCTTTCTTCAGGGCACCCCCCTTCTGTGGGAGAGACAGAGACGGGGTCAGCCCAGCCACCCGAGGGCCGCGTCCTGCCCCGCTGTGCCGGGGACGGGCAGCACAGGGAGCCGGGAACCCCGGGCAGCCCCACTCACCCGCACGGCCAGGGCAAAAATGCAGCGGCGGCAGAACCACGGCGTCCCCAGCGGGCCCTCGCCGCCGCTCGCCACCGGGATGTGGCACTGCTGGTGATAACCTGCGGGAGGGCTCGGCATCAGCGCCGCGGGGCCGGGCCCACCCTCGCCCGGGGTGGGACACGGCAGAGCCCGCGGTGGGACACCCACACTCACCCAGCCCGCACTTCCCGCAGATGAGGATTTCGTTCCTGGGGCCCGACGTCTTCCCCAGGCAGATGCTGCACTTGGGCTCCTCCCCCGGGACACCGGCTGTGGGACAGGGGTGGCAGCGGTGGCACAGCCGCGTCCCCGTGCTGCTGGGAAAGGTCCCACAGCATGGCCGTGGGAAAGGGAGGCTGGGGCATCACTCACCATGCTGGATGTCCTTCCAGAGGACCCAGTACTTGGAGTTATCCTCAAACGTGACGAGGCAGCTCTGCTTGGAGCCGCTCACCTGCCAGGAGAGAGCGGGAAGAACGGTTGTGGTTCCCAGCACTTCCCTCTTTTCCTTGGTGACTGATCCCGTCTCTCGGGGCTGCGGGGAGTCAGGTTTGGGGCCTGACACCCCGGGGCAGGATGACAACCCAAAATGCCCTGCTGACCAAAGACACGTTGCAGCCCAGGCCAGCACATCCCGAGCCACAAACTGAGCCAGGGAACGGCACCGGCTCCGCTGGCACTGGCACCGCTTCGGGTTCTCCCGTTCCCCTGGGGGTGCCCACGTTACCCTCTTGATCTTGCCGAGGTAGTAGAGCCCGTCTGTCCAGCGGCACAGCACGTACTGCCCCTCGGTCAGCCTGACCATCAGCTCCCGGCAGCCGCTGCCCCTCCGCGCCGAGCCCGCGGCCGCTGCCTGCTGGACACGGCCGGCGGCCGCGTACACATCCCGGATCAGGGGGTTCAGCTTGGTGGTCTCCATCAGCAGAGCCTGGAGGGGACACACACGCTGTCACCTGCCCTCTCGGCATCACACAACATCAGCCGGGCACAGCATCCCTGAGGGCTTTGCCTGGGAGGACCGAGGCTGGAGGTGGTTCAGCCCCACCAGCAGGGGCTCAGCACGCTGCAAAACAGTGCCGATGACACGGTTCCTTTCCACGAAATCCAGGGAGTAGCCAAAATCTTTGCTACTGGTGAACAAGAGGAAATTAATCCCCGACAGGCTCCCACAGCACTGGGACACGCCACAGGTCCGCATGGTTCAGTTTTGGGAAGGGGCACATAAGGAATAAAAGCTTTAAATTAACTGTGATTTTTAAATCGCAATTTCCGCGCAGTTTTGCGGGCTCCCAAACCACCGGGACTGCTGCAGGAGTTGGGATGTGCCAGCACCACCCACAGCGAGCGAACCCAGGCGGCCAAATGTCACCGCCACGAGGTTTGGGGTGCAGGAGGCAAAGGAACCATTCACAGCAGAGCTGCGATCCCAAAGGACACCACGGAGACGACTTGAAGGGGACTTTTCTCCCCTCGGCGCTCCCACTGCCACACATGTGGCCTCACGGCAACACGCGTGTCCTGGCGCCACGCATCGCGACACGAGCCCCCTCTGCCCGGCCCCTGCCGTCCATAAGGACTCTCCCGCTCCCCGAGAGCCCCGGCACGGGCAGAGCGATCACACTCACGGTAAAGCCCGGCGCTCACGAGCCGCGACACGTCCCGGCAGCGGCACTCGCCGGGTCCCCGCGTGGGAGCGCGTCCGAGCGCGGCGGCAGCTCCGCTCCGTGCCCCCGGGGCTCCCGCAGAGCCCCGCGCTTCCCTCCGCTCCCCCGCGGGGCCCCCGCCGCTCCCCTCCCGGGGGCTCCCGCAGCTCCGCGCCCTCGGGGCTCCCCTCGCTCTCACCCCGGCCCCGCGGACACGTGTGGGAGCGCCCACGCCGCTCCCGTGCCGGGCA
>VWPU01004096.1:0-32258 GCA_013398955.1 Callaeas wilsoni | reverse complement strand
CGCCTAGGTAGGAGCGCCGGGGCGCGGAGGCACCGCACGGGGCTGAGGAGGGGCGGGGCTCGAGAACTCCCGCGGAGCGGCTCGGACCGGGGCGTCGGGCAAAGCCGCGCTGAGGGCCCGCGGGGCGGAGCGGGGCCGCGGCTTTCCGCGGTGCGGCTGAGCGAGGCAGGCTGGAAGGGAGCGGGCTGCTGGCGGGTCAAAGGCCTGCCGCCGCCTCCGAGCAGCCAGAGCGTCACCGGCTGTGACCCCGCGCCCCTTCCGCCGGAGATCGCACTGAGGGATGGGATGCCACGGGTCCCCCTTTCAGAAGTGTCCAGGCTCCGCTGTCTTCTTCAGCCGCCTCGTTCGCATCCCGGGGAGGAAGAAACGGCAAGGCTTCCCTAGCAAGAAGCTCCGACAGCGTCTAGAGCCTTTCCTGGCAGAGCGCCCCGCCGGCAGGGACAGTCCCCCGCCGGGCCGGGACTCCGTGCCCTGCCCCGCCATGGGACCAGCCCGGAGCGCGGGCTCAGGGCCGTCGTTGTTTCCTAAAGTGCAAAGATTGCTTTGTCTCGGTGGACGTCTGACCAGTGTTCGTTCTGGATGTGCTGTCAAAAATTCATCACCCGGGATTGTAAATGAAGAGATTCGAAACAAACGACTGGAACTGAGTTATTTTCTAACTGGCAGATCTGTTTACAAAGTTAAACTTCAGAGATAAAAACTTTTATGGAGTTTGTAGCATCTTCTCTGGGAAACTGAATGTCATCCAAAACTGGGCTCCAGTGCAAATCATTATGAATTTTGGTAAAGGCTTTACTTTATTTTATTGTGCTGTTCCTATTGTGTGATTCAAAAGGTTTTTTTACCTGGGAAAGTGATTTATCTCTCTGAAAACCGCCATAAATAAAACTTTATTCATGTAACTGCCCTGCTAAGTTAAATGCGTGTCTGTAAAGTTGCTCAGACAGTGCGAAGTACCAGAGTCTGCCCGTGGGTTGGTACTGGCTGGCTCTGAGGGGACGGGATGCAGCGGGAACCAATGGCATCAGGAGCCTCCTCAGGGAGGGTCAAAATACCCCGCACTTTAGATGTTCAGCAGTGAAGCAGTCTGGAAACCAATGTAGTGGCGAAATGATTATAGGGGAAGGACAGTGGTCAGAAAGGAGCTGGGAAAACAACATAATAGAAACAAAAACTCTCCTGAGAAGCAGAAGGCGAGTGGGTGGAGCCACAGCCTGTGAGAAGGTGTGTTATCTTTTACTTCAAGACGTGAGCTTAAGATTTACAAAGTATTATTGCTGCTGACAGTCTTAACCGAGTCTGAAATCAGAATCAGAAACTTTAAAATAAAATTAATATTTCTAAGAGGTACTAATAAGGACCTACTAAACCAAATTAAAATCAGTGAAAATTAGCATTTTGCGTTCTTGTCAGTTATGGTGAAATGGAAACTGAAGGAGCACAGCACTGCCCTTTTAATTTTTTCAAGTGCTTGACTCAAAAAAAGTACATGTTCTTTCAACTCACATGGCTCATAAAACATATTAATGTATTTCTCTTGTAAGACACTTCTTGTGCATGATGGAAGTCGATTCTCTCGTGGTATAGAGCTGTTTAGATGTAGCTTGTGGATTTGAGCCCACGAGGGTCTGCCAGAGCTGGAAGTTGTTTGCTGTGGTGACCCCTTGGCAGGAGGCTGGGTGGGCCTTCTACCCCCAGCCTTCTTCACTACTCTGAGGGCTTGGTGGATGGAGTTACCAGAAAGAACAAGAACAGGGGAACTGGAAAAATGAACAAATTTGTCACTTTGCCTCACACAGGAGGTGAGCAGGCAGACAAGGGGGGGTGCTGAGATTCCTGTGCCAGACACCCTCGTTGTCAGCGACTCTCAGTCTTGCACACTTGACTGGCACTGTGGCATCCAGCTTCTGCGGGTCTGGCTGTAATCAAGTAACACCTGCCATGCAAATTAGACCTGACTTCATTTTCATTAAATGTCACACGCAGCGCTAGGCAGTTGGGTTGATTCTCTGTATTGACAACAGTCTCTGACTTGTACTGGGCACAAAGAAGAGATGCTCAGCAGGGGGATGTAGGGACTGATGACGTATAAGCACATGGCATAATCAGTGATGTGTGGCAAAGAGCTCCCCATCTAGGAGTGAAGGTTTTCAAATCCAGATGCTTAGAGAGGGCCAGGAATTAAGTTACCCCATCTAATTACAAACTACCTTGTTAGTCAATGTCATTGAGATCCAAGAGGGCAATGGTCATTGAGACACAATGGAAATGGTGTCAAGGTATTAACAAACTGTAATATGTGTTGTAGTTAGTCTGTAATGAACATATTTGTCAAGCAGAGCTCTTTGGTGTTTGCTTTTAAGAAAAAGCTGTTGTGGATATGGTGAAAATATGCAAACTGTCCATTGTGTGCTAATTAGCCCTGACCTCAATATTGACAGATTGACCACAGACTATGAGTTTGTAGAACTCCCCTAATGTTTCACACAAGGTTAAAGAAAAGAAAACAAACAACTTGGAAATAATCTGGAGGGGAAAAAAATTGAATGATCTGTGTTAAGTCCCTGAAGCACCACTTCAGGACTGGTTGCTATCCTTTTCAGATCATGAGAGGGTTGCTTATTTTGTTCCAGAAAAAAAACTATGGAGAGACCAAAATAACCTGGTTTTTTTACCTCTTACAGGAGCAAGCTTAAAGCTCATAGGTACTGAACTTTTATCTGTAGAAACCAAAATATAGTTTAGCCACAAAGCAGCAGCAGCATTACCTACCCTCCATTACACTGTCAGTGAGCCTTAATTCTGTTTTAGGAAAATCATCCTTAAAACTCAGTCTCACTACACATTTAAATTCAGCTTCACTCATGAAGAAAGCCTCTAAGGGGGACAAGCATAAGCTTGTCTGAAAACAAGTACAGAGAAATCTACTGGAAACCTTTGTGTTTCCTTCAGGAGAATAATTTAGCAAGAGTTTAGCTCACTGTATATAAATTCACCTTTTCACAGACTGCTTGCCTTTTGATTTAATCCTTCTTGAGTAAGAAATGCAAGGTCTGGTCCATAACTGGATAACTTATATGAAATTAAATTTGTTCACAATTCTGAAAATACAGTTTGTTCACTGCTGTATTCATTTATGAAGTATAAGCAGCAAAAAGCAATTCAGGGATTTATATATGCCCATATAAACTTAAGATACTTGTCTTCCCAAGCATCTGCTGGGATTCTGTAAAAAGTCTGAAGATGTGGGAAAATGAGATTTAGAGCGAAATAGCTCTTGCTGATCCATACTGCGCTCTAGCTAGAGCCGTCTGATGTGCTGTTGTAAGAGAGGTTTGCATGTATTTATGATGATTGGCTTACGGTGTCACCTTCAGCTTCCACAGCGAGCAATTAAGGTATCTCAAAGAGCAGGCTGGGTTCACTGAGAGAGTGCACAGCAGGAGCAGACGCACTGCTTGGTGCCACCCAGCAGAATTGTCTGTAATGCTCCACACTGCAGAATAAAAAAGGCCCGGGACCTGCCGTGCCACTTGCCTGCCTGTGCAGGTCGTTGTCAGCAGAGAAAAGACAGAAACGGCACAGACAGGTTTGGGGGCCCGGGGAGAACAGCACCAGGCCAAGGGAATTCTCCCGTGCTCACTTTTGCTTGCAGGAGAAGGAGGACATCCCTGAGGGTAAAACTCAGCAGCAGCATGGGCACCCAGAGAGTGCCTGTGCTTTCCAAGGTGTGTGCCTGGCAACAGCCGCCAGGTGATCATTTGTGTGCATTCCTGCTCAAACACCTGTAATTTTATTGGGTCAAATGAAACCAGGTTGCTTCCCAATATTAATCATGCACTTTGTTCTACAGAAAAATGTTCTGATTTTTACTTTTAGATCACGCTTCTGGCTAGAGAATATCAAACAAAATAAGCTTAGTGTTTTTCCTGTGTCCATGTCTTTTGTAATGTTAAAAAAATATTGTGATAAAATGTTGAAATAAAAATTCAACTTTTGCAGTTCACAGTTTTGGCAAACCCCAGTCTCAGGAGTGGGAATTTTTTATGGATACAGGTAGTTACAAACAGAAAGTCAAAGGGGAAGGAGTTACACAGTCTTAACCAAAGTGAGGATTGCAGCTGTAAATTAATGTAAAATTATCTACCTTGAAGGATCCTTGGGCTACACAGGTAGTAGAGTTTGTATATTTTGAAGAACACAGCTAATTAAGATAAATTAATAATAAATTTCATCTGCTGCATTTTACTGCCTGTTGGCAATACAGTATTTGACTTCTGATCTCACATGTACGTTACATAGGGCAAATTTAGAAATGGGAAAGAATATTAGCTCACTGCTAAGAGCATTTGAAAACACCGTCCCTGAGACAAATATTAAACATTCTGGTTTATACAACCGTAAATGTCCATGTGTAGTATAGCACTATCAAGCTTTTTTTTTTAAATTAACATTGGATTTCAGTCTTACCTTGACATGTCTGTTTTAGAGCTGCATTTACTTATGGCATGCACAGCAACAGATCTCTGTTGCTGTATTGACTAATGATGTGAGATAATTTATTACTTGCATGGAATATCAGCAGATTTTCTTTCAGGTACAAAAATTTCCTAAGTGAGCAATGGTGCCAAGGTCAGGAGCTTGATTTGTTTTTCTTGTCATGGACTTCTGTCAAAACAAGTGCATTGTTACAAATGAGTAACTCAAACTGGAAATTAGTTGCCATTCAGATAGGTAATTGTATTTTAACAGGGCAAAATCCCAGCCCAAGCTGCCAGAGCTAAAGCCAGCACGGGCTGGAACAGCGTGTGTGCTCACTGTAATTGTAAATGGGGCCACCTCGGTCATGCTGCCTCTTCAAACGTAAAAGAATTAAGACCAAAGCTGTCCAAATGTTAACTGAAACTCCTAATAATTAAGGGTTATTAGGGGATGTTGGCTGGCTTTATTTTCTACTGCAGTGCACTTGTGTTTGTGGATTCTATTTATACACAGAATTAAGAGCTCTGTTTGAACAGGTAATCCAATCTCCTCTGTGTAATTTAGCCAATGATTTTTTTTTTCCTGGCCCTTAATTTTGGCTGTGTTTCATGATGTACTGTGCAACTGCAATACTCAAAATAATCTCATTCAATATACTTTATCTGAAAGGATAAATCAGACCACCTTACACATGCTGAGTAAAATTCTGATTTTCTTTCTTGCTTACGAAGGAAGCCCCAGAGGTGCTGAGGGGCATTCTCCGTGTGCATCTTTCCCTCTAGTGGCTGCTCCTCTCGGGAAAAAGCAGCAACAGCAACACTTCTGTATTGGGTACAAAGGGGTGGCAGGATGGAGGGAAGGAGACAGGTAGACAAACTTTTAGGTACCAGGAAATTAAAATCTTGTGATGAGCCATATGAAGACCAAGATACAATAGCCATGGATTTGACTGTATTTTCATGGAAAATGCAATGTGTTCTTGAAATGTTACAGTAGTTTTGATCAGTTGCTTGCAAGACCAGCTTCTCAGCCACTTCATAGTCTCTCACATTGATCCTTTTTGTTGGTCTGTCATGTTCCCAGTGCTTGCAGGACTGATGGTTTGGAAAATACCTCAGTGACAGCCCATAAACCAGCTGTCCCTCATGTAACCATTCCGTACGCCTTTCTCCTGTTTGCTAAGCATGTTCTTCCTTTTGTCTGTCCGTTTTTGGTTTGTTTTTTTTTTTTTTTTTTTTTTTGGCAGCATTAAACCCACAGCCAAGTGTCTGTGTTCATTGTTTCCTTTTGGGCTGTTCTTGCTCTGGGATTAGTGCCTGTCACACACCCTAGCACCCCTTCCCAAGCTGCTGATGAAGGGATCAGTTAAAGCCACAAAGTTAAAGGATGAGGTGGCTGAGGCAGCACTACAGAAACACAGCTGGCCCGGGTAGAAAACAAGGCTGCAGGGGGACAACCACCATGTGGAATATTTCATCAGGACTTATTTCCTGTCTGCATGCAGCAGCGAGTGCTCTCAGGCAATAAAGCCCATGCACTGTATTGCATCTCTGGTCACCTTTTCCAGGTGTTGAACCAGTGATTATGTGGAGTTTAAACACCTCAGACAGAGTAGGCAGAGAAAAAAAAGAGAGAGGGAGAAAAAACCTGCTGTAATTTCATTCACAGTTCACATGGATGCCAACCTGAGTTAGTTTTCAGTCCTTTAGCTGGAGATATCTTTATTTCTTTTTGCTTACTCTCACCCCTTTGTTTTCTTCCATTTTTGCTAGTTTTATAGCAGGGTTCCTCTCTCCAGCCACACTCATTTATTCTGGCTCAGAACAGAATAGTTTAGGTCTTTGTAACCTACGGTAGCTGAGAGATTCCCTTAGCACTTGTCATTTACTGCTCTGACAGTCTACAATTACAAAGGCTATTAGATACTTCCCCTTATTCACTGCACATATTGGGCATATGTGGTACCTGGCTCAGAAACTATCACAGGGCAACTCCAGGGTGCATCCCAGGGCACACTTCCATCAGAAATCAAATCTGACAGGACTATCAGATCTAGGAGGTTAACTTGTAACCATAAGTCACAAACAATTAAAATCCTGAAATATTAGTATTTCACTAAAGGCTTCTTCCGAGTAACTTATTATTCAACCAGTTAAAAGTGTCTATAGCCTTTCTCAGAAGAATTTAAACAAATCTATGGTTAAAAAAAATTTAATAATAACGCATTACTTACAAGATCTTTGAACTTCTACTGGAACAGTTCTTCCTGCACTTATTTCTCTTTAGGTTTGAATGGGCAAATGATTAGTAGCTGTGTCTATCTTCAGCAAAAAGGTAAAACAGTAAATTCCATCAAACACTGACTACAGCTACTTTTTATCATAAAATTTTACAAAGTCCCCACCAGTGAGCTCATTAGTGTAAATTATAGAGCATTATCTCAGGTTTAAAGTCAGCAGTTTTCCTTAGCTACCAAGCAGCCTCTTTTATTTTGTGATGTGGTGGTAGAGGACCTTACTCCAGAGAGCAGGGCAAATTTTCCTCTCTGTTCTTGCAGGGCAGTCGAGTAGGGCTGCTGAAAATCAAGCAGACTGAATGGGATTTCAGTACTGTCAGTATCCTTCTGGAAGCCTTTTCTAAAAGGAGCAGAGCCTTTGTAGAGGAAAGAAGTGCACATTGAACCCTAAGCTTGTTGTGAGGGGCAGATGTCAAGGAATGATGGAGGAGGAAAGCTGTTTCTAAAGAAAATGATAGATTCTCCCTATTCTACCCTCCAAAATCTTTTTGGCATACAAGCACCTCATGACATACACATTAGTATCCCAGGATACCATCACTGTGCCTCACCACGCTCCGGTGCCTCACCAGAGCTGGGTGAGGTACCAGCGTGCAGAGTCCTGCTGGCAACAGACACGGGTGGTGCAGGTCTCCTACTCAACTTCCACGAGCACCTGCAGGGGGAGAGGTAAGAGGAATGGGGCTGAACTGTTAAAGACACTGGCAACTACAGATAAAGATAAAACTTAAAAATATTCAGCTGAATATGATTACTTCAGTGGCAAAGAGGGCAAAAGGAGGGAAAAACCCTGACTACCAACCAATTACTCCTGGCTTTCATCTGAAAACCACCAGCTCGGTAATTGTGGGTTCAGCGTGTCAGCCAGGACATGGACACTGTGCCATGCTGCTTCCTGAACTCTGCTTTTCATGGATAGCGATCTCTGCATTCATCACAGTGCATCAAAATAACTCTAATGAACACGGAGGGGCTGAGGCTGGGTTGTTCGGGACGCTCAGTGAGTTTGTTCAGAAAGGAAGGGGGAGCTGTCACTATGTCCAGTGCTGAAATCATAGCACAGCGCATTTCCGTCTCTGAGCACTCCGGCTATTTGGAGAGCTGTTTGTGGCTCTGGAGGAGAGCCCGTGCCCCAGTAGTCACTCAGGCGCGATCCCGAGTGGCTCTGGGCAGCGCTGGGGAGCGCAGCTCGCCTGTGCCCCCGCACTGCGGGGCTCCGAGCGGGCGCCCGGCGGCCGCGCTGCGGGAGCGGCCGGCGGGCTCTGCCCCGACCTCGGCAGCAGCAAGGCTGCGGGGCACACGGGCTCCAGGGGAAAGGCGAGAGCTGCAGATCGGAGAGCCTTTCTGGCCGAACGCGAGCACTCTCCAGCAGCACGACAAACAAAATAACAAACTAGGGGATGCGGGCACGCGGATTTTGCAAGTTTGAGTTTGAGGAGTGTGACTGTTTGTGCCGGTTCTGAAGGAAACCCACTGTCCCTAGAGCCAAGAACAATCTAGTTTAAAAAGAAATAAAAATCCTGGAAGCAAACCACCTTAACTTGGAGAGGAAAGAATATATCTCAAAGAAAACAAAATGTCTTCCATTGACTAATTGGAGCAATATTGTTTAAATATTAAGCTGTGAAACAAAAAGTTAATTTGCCTGTGGTTAAGCAGTGAATTCTGTCCTCTCAATTCTAGATTTCTAATTTTGCAGCCAGCTGGTCCTGTGGTTCCCCCCACAACAGCATCCTTTGTTGTGCTGATTCCCTATAAAGTTCCATCCAAAGCCTATCAGGCTCAGAGTTCATTTTTTCTTTCATCTTCTCTCAACCTTGAATTTACCTCACCATCCATGGACTTGAGTGTTTTGTGTCATTTCTGGAACTGCAATTGTGCTCCAAGATTGGGGCAGAAAAAGAATAAAGAGAATTGTTTCACATGAGGAGGACTTTTATACTGCGGTTTTTTTCAGGTTCACAGAGCACAGGGGAGTGCCTGTATGTTGCAGTAAGCCCTGGGCCTGGTACAAGGCTCAGGGGAATGGGGAAGAGAATTTTTTATTTGCTGAGGATCACAACGACCCCCTCCATGACCAGTGTGAAGGGTGTCTGGGATATGCAGGGAGCCCCTTCCTCAAGGGCTAAACCTACTTGTTTTTGAAATTGCTGTTACAGGCGAACTTCTGAGGAGATACAAATAGCACTTCATGTAATTTTCACTGCTACTTGGGCCAAATTCTTATTTGCATTGGAGTAATTTTTGCATATATATTAAATACCGCAGTGGTGAAAAGAATAGTTAGTGAATATGGATACCTAGCTCTTCATCAACACTGCCTCCACAGGTACATTTCATCCCCTGAAACAAAAAATCCGAGTTAAGCCTGTCACAAATATCATATTTCCTTACATATTCCTTCCTCTAACTATATCCACCAGCAGATTGTCCATCAGTGCTGCAGGCAGCTTGTGACAAACTGCTGTTTCAGTAATTACTGAAGGTCTGTACCACATTTGTGGTGCTGTTCACTGGAGGGGTTCAAGCCTAGAAAGACAGACATCATCATTTTTCTTTTGAAGCTGAGACCAAGCCCGAGTCACTGGGCCGGCCGCTGACTGGCTCAGCACATCAGCAGTGGCACCAAACATATTGTATTTATTGAATATATGAGGGGAACAATGAGAGGCAGGATGGTAACAGCAGTGCTACAAAGGGAGCGAGACGGCACCGGATAAGGAATCCAGTCAGGTATTGGCCAGCCACCAGCATGAGCATATTTATAACAAAGATCGTTTGAGGGTCATAATCAGGACATGAAGGAAATCTGCTTTGTTTGCACATCATCATCACCATTGTTCAGCACATCTTTAAAGTACAAAAATGCACCTGTATTTTCCAAGATTTTAATTAAAAGTACGTTTTTCTTTTTGCACATAACTTCTTAATTATTTTTGCTCCTCAAGTAAGCTGAGAGTTCTTCATTTAGGTTATGTAAAATATCTACCTACAGAGAAACCTAGCTGCACTGAATGACTCTGCACCATACCATTTTCTTCCAGGGTCAGCAAAATTCTTAAAGGCTGAAGTGTAAAAATTGGGTTGCATTGCATTTGCACATTGCCTTCCCTTTATCCACAGAAACTCACCTCACTTGCCTCAGTCCTTTTGCATACTAGGGTTTATTTACAAATTGGCAGTAAAATGCTGTAGTCTCTTTGACAGTTTGCAATTAATTGCACACAATCTGTTTAGGTTTCAAAGATGCACTGTTCATAAATGATGATATATTCCAAAAGGCAGTCCAATTGGCTGCTTTGCATATTGCATATATTTTTCATATTTCTGAGACAGGACATATGCAAAATCATTTCACTGTGCCACAAACACAGGCAAGATTATTTGGAAGAAAGGCCAGAGGTTCTATATCTAATTCTTTCACTCACCTGCTGCAGACTGTGGGTAAGTCATCTAATACTTCTCTGCCTTTCTTCTGCATCTGGACAAGGTTGTTTATTCTTCTAAGAGCTGGAATTCAGTGAATGCAACGGTAATTTATTATTATTAATATATTCCAATAAATGGTGTTGCAGTGCTCTAGCATTGCTTTGAAGTCAGTATTAAAGAATATTAAAGAAAGAGAGAATTAGAAGAAAAGGTAGTTAAGTCCATCTGATATGCCTGCATGGAAATGTTATTTGTGGAATAACCTCCTCAGAACACAAAACTGATAAAGGTATATGTGCTAAATGGATCCCGGAGCCTTGACAAGCTTCTTCTCTTTTTACTTGTCTTGAGTAAAGAGTGACATGAGTCATGTGTCCCAAACCACTAAAAGCAACTTTTACAACATAAAGCACTTAAATGTGCCAGTAAATACCTTATATTGACATCATATCTCTCACCATTCTTACAATGAGCTCCTATTTACCTTAATTTTTCTCTCTTTCCTCTGACCCTGCCTTCCTGTTGTGAATTATGGGCAACTCTCAGAAAAGTGACACACTTTAATGATACATGTAATACTGTAATTGAATCAAACTACTTTGTTTCCCCAAAAAGCTATTCTTTATTTGCTGGCAGGCTGCTTGTTTATGCTAACATTGTCAGTCACATCAGGAAAGCCATCTTAGTCATAAAATAGCTATTGTAGAGGAAGCATTATTGGTTCTGTACAGGGCTTTTTAGCAGTAATTATGTTCAGCTTTTAGTAATTTTGAGAGTCACCCAAGCATCATTGATACAAACCATTTGCAATGACATGCAACGATGCCTGTGTAGTATTTTTACAAGCAAAATAAAGTAAGACATTTTGGTGGTAACATGTAAATTAGCCTTCAGGCTTGCAATGCAATGCTCATCAAGTGTGTAACATTTAATTACAAGACCACTGAGCATGAGTGAGGTCCCCCGAGCTTTTCATCCCCACAACAGAAAGATTCTCCCACTGAACTGATGATTTGAATCCTCTCATCAGATGTGGAATGAATTCACCGCTCTCTCAGCAGGCCAAACTGGCATTTAAGGGTCTGATGTGTTTCAGGACCCTGTTTGGTAAAGTACTCCATGGACCTACTGCTGCTTGAGAGCCCTTGTTGAATCCCATCTGCGAGGAACTGAGAACTGCAGTTAACAAAACTAGCATGCCAGGAGGAAGGAAAGTTTACAAATATTTGATTTAAAAAATTGATTGAAATTAATCGAATTAACTCCAATTGATGACAAGAATCAAATAGAAAACCAACTAGCCATTTGAAATTCCCAAAGTGATGCTGTTTTCCAGTAAGAGAGAAAACATTACTCTGTAGGTTTCTGGAAACAGGAGTTTCATTTTCAGTATCTATTGAGTATGGCAAATGTATTTGCTAACTTGTTATAGACAACAATATAGACAACATTATGCATGTGTTGTCCCAGTTCCCCAGACACTGGAAAATGAGAGGCCTGAGGGACTTGCTGCCCTGCTGGATGTGGTAAGGGACAGCTGCTCTCAATGTTCTGAAATGTCCTGGCTTCCCAACACTGAAGTGTTACCTCTTTATGCAAATGGTAGTGGCAAGGGCGTGCTCAATCTTTGCTATTTCATGATTAGTGTTTTCATGTGTAATCAATAAATCCCCAGAGCCCCTCTCTGAAGCGGCCATCTTGCTCAGCCCCTCCAGTAGGGAGGTCTATTTAGCAGCAGGTTTTCAGCAGACCAAAATGTGGAATCAATACCCTGAGAATAATCTGCCCACTTGTCCTTATGAAATATTTGTGTTTTTCCATGCAAGTTCTAACAGACTGAATGACTTTTCCAATATGGAAGGGTTTAGTGCCTTGTGTGGAAATGCGTCAACTACACAACTGCCAGCACATCTGAGAGGCTCTCTCAAGGTCACTACTGAATTGACTGAAGAGCTTCAATAAAGCTTTAAAGTCCACTCATGCAGATACAGAACACCCACCTAAGTGCTTACAAACTGCCTGTGAGCTACTACAGTGTGTAGGTGAGGAGAGTCTGTGTAGGACATGGAGCTTTCCTCTCCTGAGCTCACTCCACACCCCTTCTGTGACTTGAGGCAAAAATGGGACCCCTCTCTGCTGTGTGCACCCCTCACCTAGGGAAGGGACCGTGATGCCAGCCTGTTTTCCCAGTTGTTTTTACCTGCTGCATGGTTTCAGCCATGTGCAGTGTGGGACTGCAACCCCTGCCTCAGTCTGGCCCTTGGGCATCCTCAGAGGGGAATCCTCTCCATTCTGTCCCCAAAGTGTCCCTCTCTGGTTGTAACTGTACCATGACACCATTTTTTCCTATGAAAAGTAAATACAATTATATTGTTATTAATAGTTTTAATAATAATGGTGATTTAGGAGGACTTAAAAGTTATTCACAATTAGTTTCTTTTCTTGACTCCTTTAATATAGTCACAAGAATACAGTAATCTCCACATGTCTCTTCTGATCCAGGATATATCTTTCTCATCGTGGCTTTCAAAGGGGAAGCCCTCAGCAAAGGGTCTGAGGTCACATTTTCATTTTTAGCCTGGTTTCCTAAGGAAATGAGGGTCATGCCATTACTGTCTGTCTGTCTGTTCTTATTTTTCTGCCATACTGCCTTACAGGAACTTTTGAGCCTGTCAGTCAACCTCAGTCAGAGTAAAAAAAGCTTTGTAAGTCTCAAGAATAAACACATGCCTGTAAGACTCCATGGCCACTTTTGGCTGGGGAGCAGAAGGACACGCAAATTAGAGCTCTTGCTGAGCAAAGGTGAGGAAAACTCAGCCAGTGCCATCTGCTTGGCAGCAGCGATGGACAAACCAGGGCTGGCCACTCCCCAGCATGAGGCTAAATTTGGACAAGGCAGGGCAGGAAGAGCTTCTTGGCTGGCGAGCGTGCAACGGTGGATCCAGCTGCTCCCAGGAGTGGGAGGCTCCAGCACCTCTCCCCCACAGGCACATCTCTAGTTCTGTGCTTCACAGTGGTAATTACAAATCTGTCATCAAATTCTGCCTTCCCTGCCAAAATAGTCAGGGTGTTTTGCAGATTACACACAGTGGTACCATTCCTGCTCTAGAGAGATTATAATTTAGGGATATAAATTATACTCATTCCTAAAACCTACTGTTTGTCTAAATTTTGAGTTACAGACTGGAATATAATCTCATGGTATCAAAATCATCCAGAAATCAGATAGTGCCTAATCCAGCTTTTTATGTAGCTGAAGTAAAGCTATCACTGAGCTTACTGATGCAGTACCAAACTTGGGCAGTATTTGTATTTGGTTAGTAGCACTTGACAGGATAACATAAGCACATTGTTTGTATGTACTTCATATGTAGCAGCACTGTGTAGTAGGAAAAAGCACTGAGAGAAATCCCCACAAAAATAATTAAAAACCCAAACAACTAATGATAGCAAAGGAAAAAAATTCACCCTGAAAAAAGCCACAAAATCAATAGATTATGAAAGCTACGTTGAGGCTTCCACTGCTATTATCTCAAGGCTTTATTATCAAATATCAAAAAATCATTACTGCAATATCAAAACAGCCATAATAACAATATAAAAACTCCACTCAATCTGTTCCTGCAGGGATCTGATCTAAAAATCCACAAGAAAAAAACCAGTTGTTATGAAAATGGCAGTTAGCCAGTTCAATCATCCTGCCAACCTGGTTCTATAATTGTACACCCGTCACTGCACCTCAGTGCCACCACTGTAGATAACTTCAAAAGAAGTGTTCAAGCAAACAAATTATAACTAAATCAGACAAAAAGTGAAGTCTTTTGGAAAGGCTCATAACTCCCATTATCAGGTGCTGCATTTGTGGCTTTGGCTTTTTCTATGCAGTGTAACTGATTCCTTATCACTTAGAAATTATAACTTAGACACTCTGCCTTGTGCCCCTCCTGCGCAAGGCCAGCTCTTATCAACTTAAACATTCTTCAGGTTTCCTTACCTCGAAAGCAAGAGTCACTTCAGCTTGCATGGGAAACCTTCATCCTTGCTGCCTATGGGAATGTAGTTTTAAGGAAAACAAGTTTCTACATGAAAAACTTATTTTGATTGAGACTTCTGTGCCTTTAATGAGTACTTATGCATAGTGTTTTCAAAAATCCTCTTGGAACCTACATGCAAATAGAGCTTGTAATTCATAACGGTATTTGGGGGATGGGAGAGAGGGGAGGATGGGAGGACAAGCGGACTGAATGTCAGTCTCCATTTTTTTGTTTAACAACAAAATAAAATTTTCTGGTCCAGTTTGTCCAGAGTGATTTTCTTCACTCTAGTTTGACACCAAAACCCCAACTCTGGACTGAGATTTATAAGTCCGCTTTGCAGTGTACTGTTGTATTTAACAGGTATTTATAGAAGCCTCCTGTATTTAGGGACAAATCATAAATACACACTAGTAACAGATGTTTGTGTTTTCTTAAGCTTAAAATAACTCATTATAATTCCATTATAATTTGTAAAAGTTATACCTTTTTTGTGTGGCTTTCTTCTTGAATGTGTGGGTAGCAGATGGCCTTTCTGAATTCCAGAAAATGCACAGAGTTGGCTGACTAGATCAAAACAAGAAGTTATAAAAACTGAGGGGTGGGCACAGAAACGACAGGATTAAAGCAGCATGCTTTCAGTTGCACAAGCTCATGTGAGCTTACTCTGTGATTTCACATTGTGGGAAAAGTACCCAGACCCTCCCCAAATGAGATCTTTGTAGGTGAAGAACACGAAATCAAACCAGCCTGTGAGCAGAGTGCAGCTCTGGCTTGTATTATATACTGCCTACACGTCCTTGGCTTTTCTTCCGCTGCAGGCAGACTGTCTGAAGTCACCCTGCAGCCTTTCAGCCGAGAATCTACTTCCTGACAATAACTAGCAAAAGACTAACATTGCGCTTGGCTCTGCAGTAGACTCGAAGCAGCCCAGAGGCAGCGCAGGGCCAGCCTGCTGCTAGGCTGCTTGTTTATTTTGGTTGACATTTTCCTTTGTGGAGAATCTGTTCCTTGTTATTCAGTACGTACAGCTCTGCACATATCCTATGTGTTTAACTGTCTTTGGATAAAAGTGGGTATTTTCCCATGTCAATAAATGTTATGGTGTGAAGCTGTGAGCTGGACTCTGAGAGAACCACCTCCTGCTGAGCATCTCACTTTTGCATTGAGTTTTCTTTGTTAATCATGTGCAAAATAAAAAGGCTTTCTGTCTAGCAAAACCCCATCATTAATTTTTCATACAAGCACTAAAATCTTGGACACAATCCTTGAGTGGCTTCAAAGAAAAAAGAATAATAAAACCAAAGAGCTACATTTTCTTTTTTTTTGCATCTTAGTTATTTGATATTTTAAGAAAACTTTTTAATGCAGAATTACAGTTCTCTCAGCTTCACAGTGACACATTCATTCTGAAGGCTACATTTGACCTTCAACTTTGTCCTTCATTAGCAGGATTACACCTAAACACTCCTTCATTTTACTGCAAATGAGACAGATGCAATGTGTATTCTGTTCGGCCCCAGCATTAGGATTATCCCAAGAGTGGCATTTATGTTCTTGTAGTTCCTTGGTATAAATAAATACCAAAGTAGGAAGACCAATCTGTACTCCACTAGGAATAATAAACTAAAATAATATGGCACTGATTCTGTTTGGGTTGTCTAAATGTGTTTTTATGATTGTATATGTTTATGGCTTTCTCACACAGCCACCATGAATTCCAGGCAATTAAAAAGGACACAAGTTCTGAAGCATTTTAAAAGGGGCTTTGCTTTCCAAATGGTGTGTATTAAAAGTAGAATATATTTTTTTGACAGAACTACTGCAAAATCAACAGTTGCACATTTGCCCTGCTTCAAATTCCTTTCCCTTCTCCCACCTGAAATAACTAATTAGAATATTTCTGTAAGTTGAAAAGAATGGCAGTGAAAGATTCCTTATGTTTGCATATATATTAGATGCACTGCTAGCTGAAGACTCAGCCTGGAGGCCCCAGATTTGAAGGTAGCTCAGAGGGAGAATGTAGCAGGTCTTGTGTCAGGTCTATCAACCTACCCATCTTCTGTATAATCTGCTTTTTCAGGCTGAACCAGTCCAGTGTCACCACAGGGGGGATGGGGAACATCCTGTGCCTGCTCACACTGCCTGGCCTTCACCCCTGCTTGACTGAGGGACACAGATTCTTCAGTCATGGGTGTAGAGAAGAGCTGCATTTAATTGGATAAATAACTACTGTGTTCTAACCTACCTCGAACCGCTCAGTCTGTGTGGTGTCATGAGTTATTGAACAAAGAAGTAAAAATAAAAGTAGTGAAGAAGCAGTAAGCTTGATCTGACTGTTAAATGTTGTTTGCTGGCTTTTGTTATTTACATCATTTCAAATACAGGGTAAAGGGCCAGGAGAAGAAAAATATTTTTAAACAAATTTCCAGTTATGAACCAAGTCCAGTTTCAAATGGTAATGTTCAAGAAATACTTAGGAAGACAAGAGGAAACTAATTAGATAGGTACATCAAAAAGGTACATTTTTAAAGGCAAAAATACCTTGCTCCTCCTTCAAGCCAAACTGTCCCTAGCCACATGACTTTGTACATGAGAAAAAGTGAATAAATGGAAGAGAAAGGATGATAAAGCTTGATAATTTGCTGCTCCACAAAGTCTCCCAAGCTGTCAGTGGAACAATTCATGGACTTCAGTAGTAACAGCACAATATTTCAAAATTTAGAAATCAGAATTAAAAAACCAATTTATTGAAGAGTATGGCTACAGCTGTCACTAAACTGTTAATAACACATCTGGAACAAGCACCTGGAACCTCTGTAAGGTCTGGAGACATGGTACAGTAGTTCCAGCAGATGGATGGCACACCCTTGGATGAATAGTGGATGTGGGCAAACACAGCTAAAAAATTCTGAGCCAAAAGCACTGAAATTCAGAGTCCACAAAAAGTCATATTTTGTGAGAAAATCACTGGGGATTTCTGCCACTTCAGTCGCAAGATGTCGCCTCTGCATTGTTCACTGGGCTTTGGTCCACCCACCTGTTGCAGAAGTCTTTTAGCGGAAGCATAGTCATAAAGAGAACTATTAGCCCATTGTGCTGAAGTGCAGAATGTCAGCTGTTTAGTGGAAATGTATCATCGTGTCATGATTAAATATTTATTTTGTTGTAGCACCAAGAGACCAATCCTGTCAGGTTTCCTCTGTTAAATTTTTAATGAGTGATAGTCCCTGACAAGCTGACAGGAATATGAAAGAGCAGGAATTGACACAAGCTTCTGGTGTTTCCAGAGGAAGGGTGTAAATCCTGCCCAGGATTTTGTTCAGCGCTGAGATCCCTTCTGGAGATAAAACAGGTGCTCCTAGGATAACCTCTGCCAGGAGCAGGGCAAAGAGGAAAAACCCTGAAGAGCCAAAAGTGTTTCCAAAGGCAAGAAACAGCAATCCAGTCCCTCTGGGGGGTTAGGAGGCAGGGGGGAAAAAAAAAAAGCAAGCAGAAAGGGGGGAAGTCCATCTTATTCCTTGAACGTTCTATCCCAGTTCTGACGGGCTGAATCAAGCCCAGCTCCGAGCCTTGCCTGGAGCCCACCAGCCGGGCGCGGCCAGGGCGCTGCTGGGGCCGGCGGCAGCGGAGCCCAGCCCGGCGGAGCTGCCCTGCAGGAGCCCGGCTCCTCCCTGCCGGGCTGGACAGTCCCTGCCTCGTCTGCTACAGCAGGAAATGTTTCTGACTCTGAACAATGCAGCAGATCCGAGGGCAGGCAGCTCAGATAATGAAAAGAAAAAAGAACTATTACTTGGAAATGATTGTTGCTTTGTCACTTTCCCTTAATTTCCTCAGTAACTGGTAGAAACCGTTCCTTAGCAAATATTTAGGAAATAACATCCATAATACCATTTCCCCGCCTCAGTCTTAGCTATTGTTTCCATCCTTTTACTTTCGATGACAGGTGAGTTTCAATTGTAGTCGTTTTTATGAATACTCAGTGTATAAATTATGCAGATTAAAGTCTCTAATTTCAGAGTAAATTTCAGAGATTCTTTTTTTCTTGTGGTGCATAACAACTGCATAACATTTTGATTTAGTTCTTCAAAGGCTTTATGATCAAAATGTTTGTTTTAAATAATGCTCATAAAATCTCTACATTCACTTATGAAAGCAGAAGCTTTAGAAAGAATTAAGTAACAAAGTTTAATCTTCAATTAATTTGTTAGATTTGTTAGCAAATAATACTAATGTTCCCACTGTAATATGTAATTTGGAACAAAAACTCGTTTTTGTTGCTCTTGACTGAGTATGGTCCATGGCTAGAACAAACTGACCATGAGTCAGACCTTCATCTGGTGCAAATATTTTTGAAGTTTATGCAGCAAAAGCAATGTACATCAACAAAGAACTAAAATATTATCAAGGATCTGCCTCTGATAAAAACCAAACCTTTGTTAATCCATAGTGAAATTAGGGAGCTTCAGGTGGAAGACAAGGATTCAGCAGTTTGGATTTTAAGGCTTAAGGCTCAAGGTTTGGAAGTAATTTCCTGCATTGCCATTTTCATTTTTAAACCTTTCTATGTGTTTCACTGCGATACAATGAAGAAAACTTTCCTCATTCCACAAAAGAAAATTTTGGCTATCAAACAAACTTCTTGTCAGACACTGGCATGGAAGAGATCACTCAAAACCACCAACTCTAATAGCAAATACTTCCCTGTAGTACACAGAAAAGCAGTTTTCAATGGTTATTTATTGATGTACAATGAAGCAGCTTGACCAGGAGCAGTAGAACACAGCTCTGGAGCAGTGCGTTGCCTGATGGCTGGTGACTTAGTAAGGATGCAAAACACAAGTATTTGTGTGCCTGGTTAAATGTGGCACAGAGATCTGATCAGCAGGCTCCTGTATTTCTTGCATGAGCTGTTTTCTTGCTGTGCTGCTGGACACCAGCCAGGCCAAGGCCTCATTGAGTTTCAGCACTGTAAAAACCAGTATTTTAACTCCTACAAAAGGACTTATTTGGTGCCTTACAGTGACACACCATTTATTGGAATATTCCCAGTTAACCTGACCTGCATGTTTTGTGATTAAGGCCCAAAAAGTTAAGATGGCACCAAACCAGAGAAATATGAATCTCTCTTGAAAATAACGCACAGCTTCCTTTTGTGTTGGATCACAATAAAACTGCAGAAAGTCGGCCACAGCCTTACACTGTTAGGTTTGGATTGCTGTGCATCACAAGCCTTTTCACAAGCACCTGACAAATCTCTCTCATTAATAACAAATGACAGTCTCAGTGGTGCTACAGTGCATGTTACATTTAATCAATTTGCTATTTGTATTCATTATGTACATCACCTATTTTGAGTCATGAAAAATTGAAAAGTAATTACAACATGGAAGAGCATCATGGATAACAAATGAGACAAGATGAGAAAAAGTACTAATAATTGGTCAGTTGTTCTTGTCAGTACATTTAAAGCAATTAAGGCAGGAAATGAGATAAGATAATTGTAAGCCTTTGAAGTGAAACAGAGCATTGGGGAAACCACTGGTATGGTACCCTGGTTATGACAAAAATTCAACCATCTAAATATGTAAGGTGTTAAGATGGGCTTTAAAGAGCTGTTTAACTACAGCTATTACTTAAAGAAGTCAAAGTAACTTCCCTGAGTGAAACGTAATTGTAATGCCTGGTGGCTCGATCCTGCTGTGCCTGCCTGTGACCATGCCCATCGTAGCCCCCACTGTAGCCAGGGGCAGCTAACTCATCTTTTCCACATTTCAATGGCCTCAAAGAAGGCAAACAAATGACTCAAATGTCTATTTCTGCACTAAAAACAGGAAGACACATTAAACTGTTCATAATTGAGAAAATACTAAACAAGAGAATACCAAGATGCTGACAAACTTTTAGGATTTCAATTGCGTTTTCTTGTAAGCCAGAGCACTACCTTAAAAATGCAAGTGGGAGAAACCATGTCTCTCTGAGAGAGAGCAGGCTGATGCAGTTTTGCACCTTGGAAAGACGCTGAAAAGTGGAACAGCCGCAGTATTTGATTTAATGAACAGCTGCTGAGCTCCTAAGGCTTTCACCAAACCTATTAGTCCACAGTCCCTCTGTTGCTGGTACACATAAACACATAAGATCAAAGGTCCACATTAAGAGAAAATGTGCCTAATTTATTTTTGATCAGAATTTTGAGGAACTTATGTGTCTACCGCTGACACAGCCGTCCTGGGAAGCCCTCTGTGCAGACAGTTCCTCTGGGTCCCAGAGTCCATGTGCCAGGCAGGATCAAACTGAGCAGTGTGCTACACCTGGAGCCAGCCAGTGCATGCAGCAAGCACCCCAGGGGCCAGTGCTAATAAGCACACTGGATTTGGTTCCTTAAAAATGCTATTATGGACCCTACCTCAAATTAAAATCTCTTAACACCTGAGATAGTACTCAGAAGAGTGGAGTGTAGTGGGCCGGTCACAGGCAGAACTCAGTGTCTGCGTGGCAGATCTTCCAAAAAAAAAAGGAATTAAAATTAATACATCAAGTTCTTAATAACTATATTTTTGCTTCAGAATTAAAATTCATCCTTATATCAAGTTTTAGGAGAGGCAAGGGTCAGAGGTTCCTGCTATGCAGAGTCACAGGTAGAAACTTTACACCATTTCTGCTTAAAAGGGTAGCTTTAAGGCTTAATTCAAACAGAAAACAAAGTAAAGACATAAGAACAGAAAAAGACATGGCTGACAATCACTTTCTTGAGAGACCTATAGTGACAAGGGAGGGCAAAAGTGCTGAGGAAGGTGATGACTGTATTGCTGTGACATCTGGAAAGTAGAGTTTGCTCATAAAAAACTGCTCAGCATTAGCAATTATAGTAGCTTTTCTTTGACATTGCCCCTGAAGTTTAGAGGGAATATCATTGATTTCATAATGAAAGCTATTCATTTTGCAAAGGTTTATTGCAAAGTGTCATGAGGAAAGGCATCCTCAAGACACTAAGAAATATAATGAAAAACCTGCAAAAAGGTGTAAAGAATTCCAAATCACTGCATTGTCTAGATATTAATGTAAGTAGGTACTAAATGCACTGGCTGATTAATGCTTCATTCCTCTTAAGGAAAGAGAATTAATAAAACAATACTTAAAGAAATGCAGACGTGAATAAAACCAGCACTAGCAGCACAGTGATTACATGGGAAACAAGACTCAGTAAAGCTAATGGGCTTTTTCAGGTAGGATTTGATTTAGAAATTGAGGGATAAAGCTGTTCAATGAGGCCACGTGAAGTCTTCATCACCTTTAAGTAAAACATCTTTTATCACCTAAGTCCCTTTCCTTCTCTGTGTGTCTATAGAGTCTATTCCCCATCAGCAGTGGGGTGCAAAAATTCTCAGCTTAAATCATTCTAGAAAAGAGTTTCAGCTTTTCAGGAAGCTTTTTTAAACTGCCTGTTCAAAAGGATTGCAACTGTTTATTTGTCACCACCCTGTAGTCAACGAAAATGATAGGTTTTTGTGAAAATGTAGGAGTATGAGCTTTTTGAAGAAGAGACTATGCATTTATGTCTACTCTGAAGGAGAACAAGGATGTCTGTGTGCTGGATACAGGGGTTTGTAAATAAGGCTCCAGACTGTTTATTGGTATAAGCAAAGGAGCAAAGGCAAAGCTAAAAAGAGAAAGTGATATATAGGATAGGATTTTCTAGACTGGCATGAACTTCAAATGGAAAGAGAAGAGTTTTCTGGTGTTTTATAGGACATGTCCCCACCAGCCCCAGCACAATAAAGTGTGCTGGCTCCCAGCATTTCACAGCATTTGCTGGGCCAACAAGTTCTCGATCCCTGCTCCGCCTGTCTGGCTGCTGCATCCGTGCAGACCCTGCCAGGCTCGCTGCAGGCACGGCAGTCCCAGAGCTTGTAGGGTTGGCACTGAAGCTGGCATATTTTATATGCAAACACATAACAGATATTCCAGGTACTACAAATAGTAGGTGATGTAATTATGTAACTTAGGACCATGCATCCAGACTGCTAGATTTATTAATATGTTATAGGTCTTGTTTTTATTTGGAAGAAAATTTATATATCAAGCACTCTGAATAGTGGTATGTACTCAACTGCTATTGACTCACAGCTAGTTGGAAGTAATTATATGATTTCTCAATAAGCATCAGAAGTCAGCCATAAAGTTCAATTATTTTGACATAAGAGATCAATAACAGGAATCTGAAGCAATTATAGGCCCATGATTCAGAAGCTGCTTGACTAAAAACGATCACGTGGTGAGTCAGGCCCTGACTGCTGCTCCAAGTTCAATCAGTGGTGTGGTTCTTCACATCAAAGCACATGTAATCAATGCTTTATGCTACTAACATAAGCTGTTATTATTTTGCATTTCCAGAGCACACCCTTCACCATGGACTGCATCCTGGGCTGAGCATATCCTTTCCCAGAGTAATTCTGAATGTAATATTGAAATCTGTCATCATTGATATCCGTGAAAAGCACAAGAGATAACTGCATACATTCACTTCTTCTTTTAAATCAGCGTCAATGTGCTGTCTCACATTAAATATTAATCAAACTTCTGAGTCAACAGATTTCATCACTGGAGCAAACAGAACGCTGTGCTGGGATGCCTACTGTCAGGGCCAGTCCTGAGCACGTGCCCTGGACACTCTTCCAGAACGCTCCTGCTGCCCTTTGCCTCCCAGAACGTGAACCGGCAGCGAACGCCGCTGTCCCAGCTCAGCTGCACGGCCAAGCCACCACCCTGTGCTCCCCAGCTGCACAGCCTGCCTCCTGCCCTGTCCCAGAGGGACACTGCCGACACCTACGAGTGTCACTAGTGCACAGGTACCACCTCTCCTTACTGACTGCCTCTCTCCAGGTGCCTCCTCCCAGTTCCTCTGCTGTCATGCACAGACAGCTGGCACTAACACCAGAGGCTTGTCCTGGGTATGGTAATGATTTGACATAAAAGATAATGTTAGATACAGATAGGTACAGATGTGACTTTGGCAGTTCTCCTTTTCCATTTCCTTCTGCTGTCTTTGAAACAAGTCTACAGCAAGCAGAAATGAGCAATGAAATGTTGCTGCTCTGTTTTGTTTCATTTACTAGTGGTGCAGACAGACATTCGCTGCTGTTTCATCTGAATGGAACCCTTAGGAAAGCCAGGTATTTCCACTTCTGCATTGCAAATATTATATTCCAAGGATGTGGAGGACAGTTCTGAAGTACAACACATTATCTTACAATGCAAAAGAAGTAAAGATATGTGTAATTTGGGTTCCAATACCTGTGCTCAGGGTCACAGCCAAGGCTGTTTAGTAATGTATTAAATAGCAGACAGTATGTCTAACAGTTTGACCAAGCATAGGGCTGTGCTCAAAATGCATTGCTCTATTTGTTTGCAATTGACTTGTTCAACTAAGTTAAAAAAAAAACTCAAGCAAAAAACAACAGAACCAACAACTCCCACCTCCACCACCAAAACAAAGGTTTTATTTTAGCAGATCCAGTAGTTCAGATACTGTTCGCCTTAGAGATAAATATGTACTGTGTCCTTGTGCAGACAATTAAGAATTTTTCTGTGTCCCTCTATTGGTGACTCTAACCAGAGACCTCGGCTTCAAAAAGACGAGACAAAATTCTTTCCCTTTTTTTTACTTTCTATTGTAATGCAATAGTCATTGTTATTTGAAATGGTTTAACCATTTAACCATACTAGACTGAATTAAAAATGGGAAAAATGTAATGAAGGTACTGTTTATATTTTTACCTCAGCAATGGTCAAAGTATTCAAACTTTATTTGCAAACCCATAAATTTTGGTGAGGTTTGCTCACCAAAAAAACCCCTGAAAACCAAGACAGACTCGTGCCATTGAGAAAAGTTAGAGAGCACTCTTCAAGTTTCCAGGACAGATGACTATGAAGAAAACAGAGCTTTATTTAGAAGCAAGCAGAAAGACTGTGTGTAGACAAACACCTGAGCATCATAGCGTATTAGAAAAATACCTTATGTCTTTTAAACATTGCATGTAATTCTGTTTTATATCCTTAAGAACTATAAATGAAATTGTTGATTTTACATTAGTGTCATCACAATAGCAGTATGGTCTTAATCAGTCATCATAAAAGCACTCTCATTTTCAAGTGTGGGTTCATTAACCGGACAGAAAGATCCAGCTTCTTCAGACCATGCCTTAAACAGCGCGGCTGCGTGCTGGTTGTGCTCTGGGGATTTCTCAAATTAGAGCTTTGCTCTGCTGTTTTCCCAAAGGCTGCTCCTCCAAGTACACGTGCCACTGCCCGAGTGGACACACAAGGTCACTGAAACAGCTCCTCGTTTCTCCGGAGCCCTCCTGTGAGCGACCGCGCTGGGAAACCCCCGGGCTCGTTAAAGCTAAAGCTGCCAGAAACCCAAGCAGCCAGCCAGCTCCTCAGAGGAATTTCACGGGCTTGGCATTACTCGAGTCCTTTGTCCAGGGACAGAACATTTGTTTCTTGAAACTGGAGCAACCAGCGTAACTGCACAGCCAAACCAGGTCTCGCTGCCTGGACCCATTCCCGGCACCTCTGCCAGCTCTTTCCAAGCCAAGGCTCATCCGCTCCCTGCAGGAGGCATTCCAAACCCAAACTCCCTTCTGGCCTTGCCCCTAAGAGCCACTCACTCATAAGCTTCCCCTGACCACTGCAGCACAAATAAGGCAGCAGAAATGAGACTGGACCACCTCTGCTGAAAGGAGGCAATGTCTCCTGACACCAGTATGTAGGTTTAGTGTAGTCTGTGTTTTCTGACACGGTGTTTACTGTTTCATAAATATATTCATATGTGTATTTTATTGCGAGGTGGGGAGAGTTGTTTCGAATTTGTAAAATTTGAGGTGAAGTCCCTTTGTTTTTTCCTTCTTGGGATCTGTGGAAGGTGCCAGTGCCATTCTGTTTTTGTGAGCACCAACAAATGCATCCTTTGAGAGACACCTAATTAGTCACACGGAGATTTTAAGTCTTGTTCCTTAAGGAAGGAGGCAATGTCAGGGCAAAACCTGTCACCTTTGCCTGACCAGCCTGAAGGAAGAAAGACGGTTACTGCATCAGCCAATCCATTTGTGGGACAGCGAGAAGGATGCTGACTTTATCTAGAGTTGAAAATGTAATAAACTAAAAATATTCAAAGAGAAATCATCTCCAAACAGTGCTAACATTTTCAGAGGCAGCTCTCCCTTCCAGTGCCACAAATAAAAGAGAGTATCAGAAACTAAGTGATGGGCAGTTATTTAATGAGTTAATCTCATTAGGATATTTTAACTCCCAGAGGAGACTCAACCCATTAGCTACATGAGAGCTTGGAAAAAAAGCCTTTCAAAAGGACTGTAAAAATATGTTGAAACATGGTTAATACACTGTGGACTTAACCAGGCTTTCTAGCAGGAAGAAGAGCAAGAGGTTATTGCTGGTGAGCTTCTCTGTAAGCCCCACAGCCACCCCCTGAGCCCATGAAGTAACATCACTAACAATTTGGATTCTTGTTTCTAAGGTGAATTTTGCTATTCTGTGCAATTCCACCTTGCTTTCCAATTATGAATCCTATAGTTTTACCTGATCTGGATAGTCAAATCTGGACTAATCTTACTTTGTATTTAAAACGAACAACAACCTCCCCTACCCCAATAGTTTTAAGTTACTTAACATTCTCCATAGTGATGGAATCCCTTCTAACCCTTTCTCTTTTTTTAACTAGAACTTAATGAAAATAAATGCAGACTGTGATTAACTGCACTAAGAACAACAGCAGAGTCTCATCTAGAACAGCATCTTGTCATTACTTTGATTTTAGTGGGATACCTCAGCTTAGACAATTGCACCTTTGGAATTTACATTATATAACTGGTTCTGCTCTCTATATTTACTTTTGTTAGCTTCAGTAGAATTATTCATGTTGCTAAAGTGAGCAGTATTTGACCCTATAACATTAAATGAAAGGCATTAATAGCAGAACTTAGAGACTATCTTCCAGCAATAATTAAAACTCAGGAAAATCTTTTTCCGTCATCATTGAAAATGCTTATTTTTCCATCACATCAAAATGTGGATACCTCATGCCTGATTATCCAGATCTGCTCCCCAAAAGCAGTCAAGAAATTTCTACTTTATAATTGCTCTTGCTAATTGCATTTAGTCTATGGTTTCAAAAGCGGTGATATGAAAGGTTCTGACTGTTTAGAGTATTGTAAAATGTAAGTGGTAAGTAATGCATTTTCAAGAGTTTGGGGAACATTATTAAGGTTCATTTCCATGCTGCAGCTGCAGGAGTTGGAATTATGAAAGTGAAGAAGCTGTAAAATTGAAAAGGTCAGTAATGACATTCATCTATTCCAGCTGTCAAATCAAAGGAATGTTAACAAAACTAGTCTCTGGTAGAAAAGCTAATTGTCTCCTTGTATTTTGGCTGCCCCAATACACATACTCTGCTGTGGCTAATCCATAGGAAAGACCACGCTGGAACAGTGTATCATTTTTTGAACAGGCCTCTTGTAAACAAATAAACCTAATTTCCCTAAATGAGCAAGCTCTAATGATTCTAGAACCTAAATTGGTCTACAAAGCAGCCAAAATTTTCAAGTTTAAAGAAAACAGTATGTGAATAAAGTTCATATAATCCCAGAAGCTGAGGTTCCAAAGTGCTGAGAGTACAGGGCAAATTTAAACTTTTACACTAATGCAGTCCTGCAAGCAGCAATTCTGAAATATTTCCTACCAAGGCATGTTTTATTATAACAATATATTGAAAAGTTTCTTTCACAGATCAAATCTTTTAGAGTTGACCTGGATTTAACGATCCCACAGTGAGAAGGACCTAGTCTTCAACAGCCCATTCCCACGAGGTGAGACAGTACGAATGGAACACACCTAAACACAAATCACCAGTGGCCACTGAGTCTAAGACCTTTGCTATTGAATGACAGGCGCCTGCCATGTGCAGAAGGAGCCCTCATCAGGAAACAGTGAGAGCCTTGTGCTTCTTATGATGCACCAAATCCTGCCTTGTTGAAAGAATGACATTCCTCAGCAACTGAGGCCAAAGAAAAAGGCCCCAGATCTATATCATGCCATGCATTCAACGGAATCCAGTGATTAATTCACAGAGTTTTATTGCAAGCCCCTCTGGCTATTTTCTGTTGCTGTCTGGTTTTGGATTTTCACCCTATGTGCTGCAGCTGTTGCCAGAGGTTTATGCTACATCTGGAACAGCCCCACGTAGCCCACACTCAGTGTGAAGATTATTCCCATTATACCCATACACACCACCTCAGACTTTGGTTTCTCCTGTTTTACGTTATACAGACGTGACAGAAACAATCCAACTTGACCAAAAGCAACATAACTTTAGGTCAGTAGGTAGCTTTCTGGGTAAAGTTTTAAACATCTTTCTGCCTCTTTTTCTATGCAGAAGTATTCCAAAAGGCAGAAACAATACTGGCAATTCATGAAATATTCAGGTGTACAGTTGCAATTCTTTAATAAATGGAAGTGACCTTCAAAACAGACATCCAAAAGATTAAGAGAACTTCTCAAAAGATGGCATTTGTCACTAATCAATGACTTACACTCTTCCTAGCAATGAATACAAAAAAAAGACCTTTCAGAATTATACCACTTTAAAAGCAAATAATTCATAAAACCTACACAAAAGAACATTAATGAGCTAGCAACACAACAGATAGAAAACATCACACAAGGAAATTGAAAGGATAAATCCCTTGTGCCTATCAGTCTCCATGTCTGGAGTGCTGGGAAGCCACTGGCACATCCATCTGCTGTTTCCAGGCCCTGGATGATGCTGTCTGCACTACCTACATATCTTTTATTATGATATTGTACATCAAAATATTTATAACATTTAACAAATGGATTTCTTTTGTCACAGTCACACAGGTGTCTTGGCTCTAACTGGGTCACTGTATGGGAACAGATGTAATCTCAGCAGAATACGGTGGGAAATCTGGGCTACATTAATGACTGATCCAATTACAGTGGAAATCTCTAGAAAACCCAGATTTATTAAGAACCTGGAGATAATTACAATGTACTTCTAGGGATGACCAGATGGACAAGCCAGTCTCAAACTCTTTAAGGGCAGTAGAGCTGAACGAGAGGTGCCTATGTCATTGCCTACGTAGTTGGAGAAATTCCCATTCTGAGGCTATGATGAAAACCCTGGAGGCTCACTGCAGACACCTGGGCAGACTGAGTCTAAACACATCCTAGCCCAGCAGCGTGGCTCACTTGCTGCTCTCAGGACAGGGTGACACAGGAAAATATTTCCAGGAAAGAATCACAGCAGGAATCAAGAAACCTCAGGCAGCTTTTTGTCCAAGGAGACTATTTACACAAAAGAGCTCCTCATGATTTAATATCAGGTCCTCTTGACAAGCTACATTTTCTCTCCTGAACTGGAAATAAGTGCCATCTCCCAGGCAGCAATCTGATCTCACACCTGAACAAACCCAACCATCTTGCACAGAATTGCACCCAAGAAAAGAGAATGAAATACACTTGAGAAATCTGAGTATAAACATCTCTTTTTACCAATGCAAAGGCAGATAAAATTTCATAGCAACCTCTATGATCTTCATAACATGCTTCATCACAGGGGTCTGCCCTCATCTCTACTAAAACTGCATCTGTGAGTAGTCCCATTAAGGTAATTTGGATCTGAGAGGATGTCTGACTTTAAACATTTGGTTAATTAGGAACTTTGCTGAATCAAGGTCTTTTTTCTCAGCTAAATATTTTATCTAAGAAGATATATGAAACAGTAAAAGATAATATTTCTTATTTCTAGTACTTTCTGCCAGCTTCAAACTAGTACATATTTACGTTTCAGCCACTGATAGCTAATGTGACCTTTCTGTTGCACACTACACCCATGCTATATTTTCCTCTCACTGTTAACATTCTTTCTAGTCCATCTTTCATTAACAAGCAGTATTTAAATATATGCAAATTTCCTATTTTAGCTGATGTTTTAGGAACATTTTTAAGGTCACCCTGTTTGATCTATCACACAGACATAGCAAATTTATGCACCATATATCCTATCTCTACTTGTTTTTTACCTACATCTGTCTTCTCTGATTGCATTTGAACAGGGTTATTTCCTATTTTAAATAAAAGATTTATGCCTTGGCTGTCAGTTTGCCTTTATTTGAAAATTTAATTTTGTTTCTAGAAGTCTAGATTAAGTTATTAGATTTAACTGTCCCTTGCGCGTTGCAGCAATAGCAGAAGTATATTTTCCCTGGTGGATAGAGAACATAAACAAAACGCTCTCAACTTAAAAATAAAGAATGTTATTACTCAGCCCAATACAACACAGTCCAGGATACAAAAACTGGTGGTGTCATTTTTAATAATGATGGTGAGGAATGGGAATTGACTAATAAATATGACAACTCACAAATCCAGCAGCCTCCAAAGCCTGGAAAATGCTTTGCAGAAAAGGCATATTCGCCCACAATGTCCCCTACACTTAGACTAGTGAATATCCTTTCATACCACAGCACCACTGGGACACACAACTTGATCCCTGATACTGAAGGGTTTATTTAAATGAGGCAGAAATGAGAGTCTGCACCATTGTTTCCAGATAGTCAGAGGGCTATTTATTGATCCAGTGTGGTGTATCACATCTTCAGGGTGACACCTTCTTTAGGATCTCTCAGCAGTGCTACATTGGTAATATTTTCTCTCAAGCCCTGGAATTTTAGGGCTTTCCTAAAGGGATAACCATGTCATCGCAGTTGTGGCCTGGGGTTGCTGCCTTGCAATGTCCAAACCAGCTGAGCTCCCTGGGGCAGGGCAGGGGGTGGTGTTTGGGGGAGGTTCATCTTTTCAAATGTGTTCACATGTTTTGAATCTTTTTCTCCATTTTTCATTTCTAGAAGTACCTGGGCTTCTGACCAGTTCTGTTATATTCTCTTCACATGGCAACATCCGTATAAACCCAGTTAACATCTGGTCTTAATCAACCTCTGCAGGTCTTATGAACACTCAAACCCTACATCTTGTGATTCTGTGCTCTCAACAATATGCAGTGTGAATGAGAAAACAAAGAGCTAAAGGATAAGCATTTACCTGGCTATGTCAGTAAATCTTCAGTCACAAATGGAAACCTTGTCCTGATTCCCTCTGTTAAATACTGAACATCATGAAAACAGGTCTGTTGAGGAGAAAGGAGGAATTTCTTGTACAAAGAAAACAATTGCATGTACATGATGGCTTTTGTCACTCACAAAGTATCAGCTAAGCGTTGAATGGCACATATGACTACAAGATCCCCCTCTCTCCCAATTCGGGACGACACAGAAGCTATTTAATATAAGCAGTGATGAAGAACAGCGTGGCCAACTCCTGTTAAGGGAGGCAGGACAGGGCAAAGCTGCACCTCTTTGGCAACCTTCCATCGATGCATCTGTATGCATAAAGTGTTATCAAATGCAAGCCATCCCAGCAGTAACTAGTCAATCTTGACATCAACCCAGTGAAAATTAAGAGAAAATACCACAAGGCACCGTGTCCAGGCATACAACACCATCAAAACAAAAGTGGAACCTTCCCAAGGATTTTCTTGGAAACTCTCGTCAGCTCAGAAATACTCTAAGGTGCACGTTCTAGACACAATTATGAATATGAGCCTCCTGCTGTCACATCCTGGTAAAGAATTCACGTGACCTGTATGGCAGCACTGTGGCACAGTGTGACCACACCAGTGGGGTACTGTGTGGGGAGCCATCCAGGCTCACACTCACCTGCTCTCTTGATAGCAGGTCCCTTTGCTGAGGAGCACGAGCCTACTGCTTCTGCTCTGATAGCAAAAGTTCATCAAGGATGTGTTACATTAACCCTTATGTCAATGACCTTCCAAAACATCACACAAGACGAAAGTACAAGGCTAAGACCTGCAAGGAAGTAAACTGTGCACTACACACTAAGTAGAATATATTATCATGACAATTACTTTGCTACAGAAAGCACCTTCAAATACCAAAAAAATTACACAAATCACTGCACCAATGCAGCTGAAAAGACTGCTCCTCCTCTCTTTGATTTAACAAGTAATTAATGAATACATAAACCCTGGACAAAACTTTAATCTATCCCAGTGTCAAATAATTAATCATTCATTCCACGTTTAATCCTGTTCTGATAAATGTAATTAATATTTCACCATGACACTGCAGAATAGAACAGTACCTGGGAGCAGAGACAGCAGCCTTCCATTTCTCCTTTGTTGTAATTTTGAAGTGATAGGTGCTTCCTACCACTGACAGGTAATCCAGAATACAGTGTTCCCCCACAGCTGTAAATTATATGCTTGGCATCTATTGTGATTGTAATGAAGCTTTTCTTCTTCTAACCAAAAATTATAAAAAACAAAATGACAACAATAACAATAAAACAAAATCCAACAATATGAAAAATAAATCACCTGAACTTGGTAAACCATTTTTCTGACCTGACAGCATTTGGGAAACCAGAGCTTGCACAAATGTTTTAGCCTATACAATGTCACTGAACATATGCCAGGGATGTGGACAGAGAACAAAGCATGTGCAGATTGTCTGCTTCTGTCCACAGAGAGGTGTGCTGTGAGAAAAAGCAACTGGATGAAGATTTAAGTCCTAATTCTACTGCAGGAAACACTGACATCTTTTTTGAAAGCTTGAAGTCTAATCAAGAAATGTGTTGATGTGTACAAAATTAAATTGCAGGAAATCCTATGTTGATTTTTCTCAGGGTGACACATCTCAGGTATCCACATATTTCAGTAAAGAGTTTCACAAGGAAGATTCTATAAGAAACAAATTGCCTTGGAATCCTGCTACTCAATTACTCAAAAATAGAGAGGCATCCCTTCAGAGTCATCTCCTTGCTCAGCATTCTCCAGTAGGACCATAAGTTCTTCTCTCTAAACAAATGCTAAATATACTGTCATAATTTATTCTCATCCAAAC
>VWPU01004094.1:0-30449 GCA_013398955.1 Callaeas wilsoni | reverse complement strand
CCCGCCGCCCCCTGCCCGCCGCCCGCTCGGCCCCGCTCGCTTCCGCCCGCTGCCGCCTACCCTTTATATAACCTCGCCTGGCGCCGGCGTCACTTCCCCTGTGGCGGAGCCTCGCCACGGGAAACGGGGCTGGAAAAGGGGAGGGAACTCGGGAGATGCCTCTCGGGAGCCCCGCAGGACGGCGGGGCCCGGAGCTGCGGCAGGGGCGGCCTTATGAGCCCACCGGGGCAGCCCCCGCCCTGCCCGGCCCTTCTCGCCGCCCCCCGCTCACAGCTGGCGCCGATGCCGGGGATTGTCCCTCCGCCCACCTTGGCTTCGCCCCTGAAACGCCTTGGAGAGAGGCTGTTTGCGAGGGCATGGAGTGACGGAACAAGGCGTGATGGCTCCAAACTGACAGAGAGTAGGCTTAGATTTAGGTGTCACGAAGAAATTCTGTACTGTGAGGGTGGCGAGGCACCGGGAGCGGTTGCCCAGAGAAGTTGTGGCTGCCCCATCCCTGGTAGTGGTCAAGGCCAGGTTGGATGGGGCTTGACACAACCTGGTCTAGTGAAAGATGTCCCTGCCCGCAACAGACGGGTCAGAACTAGATGATCTTTAAGGTCCCTTCCAATCCAATCCATTCTATGATTCTATGGTCATCACCCCCGACCTCGGCATGGGGATGTGTCAATAAAACAGCAAGAACTCTAACTTTCTTCTTTTTTCCAACAGCAGCTCTTCATTTTTCAGTGACAGTGGAAATTGTGGGGTTTTGAAGGAAAAAAGCCTTTTGGGGCAATGGCCAGTGGCTCCAAGTGCACCCTGACACCTGCTCCCATCCCTCCTGCATTCCCAGCTGCCAGCTCTTCCCTGAGTGGACATCAGCCAGGCAGAAAATCTGTAACAAAGGAGGAATATGGATTAAGTTTCCTCAGAAATCTTTCTTGGCTTATCGAAACTTCAGAGTTGGTGCTTGTCTTGTAGGGGTGTCACAGTTACTTCAGCAGTGCACTCCCAGCTGCAGGAATACTGCCTGATAAACAGGGCTCCCAGGAGCAATGCTGACCAGCAGAGTGGACAAACAAAATGCTCTGTGTGCGTGTGTGTGTGTGTGTGTGTGTGTGTTCAAATATTTTTCTAAGTCTGACAAACCAGAAAATTCTGCAAGAACACTAGCTGACTGAAGACTCTTCCCTTGCATTGGTTACCAGTGCATTTCCTGGATCTATTATCTGAGTTCCATCTGACAAAAATTCCTCTACTCCACACTGCTTTTCATAAAAACCTGGACACTGAAAGGAAGCTTTTTTCCTTCATTTAATCCTTCTTTAGCATAAGTTCTTTAACACTAGTACCTGACAAGTACAAGTACTTGCTAGTACTTGACAACTCTTCGCTTTCAGTTACTCCAATTCTTTCCTGCCTTTTCTAGTTTCCCTTTGCCTCTCCAGTGCCCTCACTTCTTTGTCATATCTGATATTCCTTTCTGGGCATAGCTATAAGCCACATTGCAGCCTGGTGTAAAGATGCCCAGTGAGGCCTTAGCTGAGGGGAGGGACAGGACAATTAATCTGAGCCAGGCACTGCACCAGTTAATTTGCAGGGCGTTTGTAGTTCTTGAACTACAGGAGATCCAAGTTGTTCCTGTAATGCTTGCTCTGGTATCTCTGCATGGCATCACTCTGTGCAGGGTGGACAGTCCTCCTGACCTACCATCGCTTTTTCTTGGGATAGTCCTGATTCAACCCCTTATCCTGTAAGAACTTAATCCTTCTCTCTTTTCCCCTTTTAATTCTCATCTCCATTCACTGACTTTTTACTTCTCACTCAGACCTGATCACCTCTTCTGGTTCCTGCCCTCTCTATATTATGACTTTCTTAATTTTAAAACTTCCTAGTATGGCTCTCTTCACAGGTAGTTAGTGGTTCATCAATTTTCTTCCCATTTTTGGCATTGTGTTTCCTTCTGTGCTACTGTCTATAAGGTTGTGATGCCATTTTCTGGCAGTCTTATCTGCTACCTCATCGCTGCTGTGGTGCTTTCATCAGAATTTCCCTGCTCCAGCTTGAATTTCTGGTATCTCCACTGTGCCCTTCCTTGAGAGGCTTTTAGTATGACTCAGGTTCCTGTGTGACAACAGCACTGACAGAGCAATGATTGCTCTTTGACTTTTGTGCTTGCTCGCTTTGGTCCAGGTTAGAATTGGCAGGAACACTTGGCTAAATGCAGTTTTCATTCTGCTGACTGCAATCCTTAAGATGAGTGGAGGAAAAAATCTCTCCCTGCATCTACAAGAGGCGTTACAAGCAGGCCAGGGAATTGCATTGCAGCTGTATGTTGCATCTCACTCTTTGGAAACCCCTAACCACAGTTGTTGCCTTTTCCTGTAAATGACAATACCGTGACATCACGTCCCTCAGCAGAGGGGATTTACCTCCGTGTTTCTCCAGTGGGAGAAATAATAGCACTGTGTAATGTCTGCTGTGAACACTTTATGGGGCAGTAACAAGCGACGCTGAGCGGTGCCGGCATTCCCAGACTGCTCCCGTGGCATTTAAACCCAGATCTAGCACAAGTTACACGTCAGCACAGTGCCTTGATGTGGCCCAGCCTCTTCTTCTGGCAGACATCCAACAACAAAGGGGAACCTCCGTGCTGTGTGTGCCTGCACCTCTGTCCTCCCTGTGTCTTCAGTCGCTTCCCAAATTATGTTCACGCTTCACAACCTCTGCACACGTTTACAACATGATGAACTGATCCAGACTAGGCTTGCCAGGACTCCCAAGTCCACCTAGTCTGCCAGCAGCAAGAGAAGAAAAAACTTTGTGCCTTTAAGCCACACTGATGTTTCTATAAAATACAAACCAGGATAGAAAATGTTTCTTCCCCTTTTTGTAACTCTCTGATCTGTCTGATTCTGTGCATGTTTAACATCACCCTAGCTTTGAAAGGATTGTAAAAGCCTGAGAATTTAAACCTACATCTTCTGGAAAACCAATACAATGCCTCTCAAATTTCCCATCTCTCAAACCTGTAATTCGTGCTGCTGAATAAGTCCAGAGATTTGTTCTTTTTTGTGTATATTTTTAAGCAAGAACTTGGCTAAGTTTTTATTAAATATCTTCACTTTAGGATATTACTTGGGACTAGAACTGTTTAGAAAAGACTTAGACAATATAAGACAATATTCCACCAGAAAGTGTCTGCAAGTTTTTAATCAGCTGTGCTCAACAATAGCTCAGCCCCAGACATGCACACTTCAGGCATGTGACTAATCCTATTAACTTGAAGCGAAGTATATTAAACTGTTTAAAGGATTAGAGTCTTAATTACAGGCCATCTGCAGAGGTCACATATCAAAGGCTGTTCAGAGCCTGAGTTTTAGCATTTTCTGAATGAGTGAATGAGTAATATTTGTGTGAGTTCTCCTTTCTCCTTTTCATGCAGCATCCTTTCTGCTGTAGAGTTAAATGGGTGTCCCAATATGGCCTTTATTAACTGAGCTGAATCACCCTGATGTCCAGCACGCAGGTCTCCAGATCATCAGCTGTTTAGACATTAGCAGGGCTGCCATATATGCTCTAAAGAAGTTTAGGACTTGGAAAACATGAATTTGAACAAATCAAGTTTGCATAGCGTGGTGCCAGCCTACTTTATGGCTGCTTCCAATTTGAATTATTAATCACTAAGATTTTTTTCCTTATGATATATTAAACAGAAATGGAAAGGAAGAGGCTTGAGATGATAATTAGCTGGTATTGACAATGTATAACTTAGACATTTAACTTAGATGTCTCAATTATGGTCTTTGGCTCCAAACAGGAATATCAGAAAAACAGGGATGGAAATTGCCTTCTTCCTCCCACCCAAAGAGCAGGATCAATTCCATTAGGTAATTTCTGACAGACACTTGTTCAATCTGCATTTGAAACCGAGAAACCAAGGCTGTCATTCCCTATATTATTCTCTCACTCTTTTTTCATCTACACCTTGAGAAAGCTGTTTCTAACATTTAATCCAGATCTCTGTTGCCCACTGAGCCTTTTCAGCTGATGAGAAGACTTTATTGTCAACTCCCTTAGACATACAGTGCACATATTTAGGGCCTTCCTACTGCATCTCCCCTTTCTCTGGGATAAACCACTCCAATTCCTTCAATGCTTCCTCATGAAACCTCTAATTCTCTATTCTATCCCAAGCAGAATACAATGCCCCAACTGAAGGTTTTGAAGCCCCAGGCACGACAGAAGAATGGCTTCAGTTGCCTGGCTAACAATATTCCTTTTTATGTAGCTCCCAGTGCTATTTGCTCTTTTTGTAGTGGCATGGCTGACTCCTGTTCGATTTGTGACCCATGCTAACCACCATGACAGTTTATACAGTAATGTTATCAGACCAGTAAATCCACAACCTGCATTTGTGATGTTGGTAATTCTGCAGAGAGTGAAAGCACATCCTTTGAATTACTTCCTTTCCCCCTACTGTAATTTGCAAAGTGTGTTGAGATCCTAGCCCTGTCCTCTAATACTTCCTGCACCTGCACCTCCCAGCCAGTGGGGCTGGCAAGAAAGTTGTCTGTTCTGCCATGTAAATTATTTAATGAAAATATCAGATTGGTGATACTCCTGCAGAATTCTGCTTGCTGTGTCCAACCATGTTCACAACATGCTCTTGTTAAATATTCCAGTCCAGTTTACAGCCAGTTTTCTGCACTCACCCATTTGTGTTTTTCTGGACTTGCTTGTGAGATGGATGGCCATGTGAGACAGAGTTAGAAGCCTTTCTAAAACAAAGAGCTGGAAATGAGTTGCTTGACATAATTTATTCTAGGCAAAGTAATCTCTGTGATATTAATTTCTTTTCTAGGTACTTAAATGTGTCAGTGGAGGGAGAGGTTTAACTCCAGCACCTCATTGTTTAATGACTCAGCAGGTCACAGAACAGGTACAGCTTTCTAACACAGGAATGCAAGCAAGAGAGAACTTGAATTCCTCTGTATGTGACTGAAAATTATTGTCATCTAAAACATATGTATTTCAAATCCAGAACAATCACAAAATGTCACTTTTACATTGCTGTGCACTGGGGACAGAAACAAACTGTCAAGAAACAAACTTTCCTAGTCATTAAAAATGATTTCAAGCAACTGTCTTGGGTTCTTCCAGGACAATTTTCAGCTTCATGCTTTAAACAAAGGCAGTGAAACTTTTTAGTCCAAGGATAAGTGCGAACAAACACGGTTGCACCCCACCAAGCAGTTACCTGTGTCACACCGTGACTGCCTGCGAGCACTCAGTGTACCCCACGGATAAACAGTATCACGAGAGTGAAGAAACAGGCCCTGTGGACCACCCATCAAATCAGGACTCTACTGATGAAAATACTGACATCTTCATGAAAAAATCCCCACATGAACAAAAAAAGTTGATCTGGCAGAAAGTGAGGATAATGATACTGAATAACATCAGCTGGTGGAATAGCTGTATTTGCAAAGTATTCTCCCAATCAGAGAAGAAAGAAGATTAAGAATGGAAAAAAAACCCTGAACCAATTAGCTGTTTAGCTTGTTCACTATTTAAGTTAACAAAAGTATCTTTAAAGTGCCTGTTGTCAAAAATCACAAAAGATAAGTGTATGGGAAATAGACAAAAATAACCCCTCTGTAATAAGCGGTCATATTGTTTTATGAGAATAACCTTCTTTCCAAAGATGCTAAAAAGAAGGCAATGAAAAAAAATCACCATTGCAGTAAATGTGGAAAACAAAGTATTTAAACACTGAACAGCAGTCACATGCCCAGATATTATAGAGTTAATAGGAAAGCAAACACCACTCGTAAAACAGACTGCAGAGCAGTAAGGGCTTTCCTCTGTGACAAGATTAGGCTGACGTTAGATTGCCGGAGAAACGCGAGACATGGGGAAGAGCATCCCAGATGAGCAAACGGGGACTGAGAGACAACTGCCTCAGTTCGGAAGCCGTTTCCAACAGGTCCATCATTCAGCGCAGGCAAGCTCTCTGCCATGGAAGCTACCCTGAACCAACCCCCTGCCTGCATTTCATCCGAACTCCCAGCTAAGAGACCAGCTGCAATGGAATCTCTGAGAGATGGGTATCTGTGCTGGTTTGGACACAAATCCAGGAGGAAACAACCCGAGAGGGGCGTCTCTCTCTCTCTCTCCTGCTTGCCAGGCAAGCAGGCCCCGGCAGCACCTCCCCTACGCGTTCGGGAAAATAATTTCTTGAGTGAAAGTGAAAAAAACTATTTATTTAACAAAACAGAGTCCCCCGCTGTCACGGGTAAGAAGGATATTGAAACCCCCTCCCCTGTCCCCTAAAAGAGGACTATGGATTTTAGAGTTCTTTCTGTAGGTAAAACCTGCAGTCCTGAGCTGGGCCGGGCCGGCCAGGCAGGGTCCGCCGATCCCCCTTGGAGGGTCCCGCCGAGCAGGTCCGGAGATGGGAGCTGGTCTCAGATGAAAAGCGAGCCAAAAACAGTCCAAAAAGGAAAAGAAGCCGCTGAGGCAGATCACAGTCCCTTCTCCGCTGAAAGCCGAAGAGACTAGAGAGCAAAAGTCCTCTAACCAACCAAATGTTGTCAGAATCGGGAGAGAAAAGAATGCAAAACATTCTAGTTACAAGGTCAAGCTGGCCGCTTTGAAGAGTTCTCTCGGCTTCTCTCTTCCCCCTTTGCAATTTAAAGGTCCACTAGAAATCAAGCAGGCGATGGGGAATACAGTATGGTCATAGAATCACCCCAAGACAGTATCACAGGAGCACGGAAAGCCCCAGTCAGCGCTGCTGAGCAGCTGTGAGTGCCACATGCCCATACAGAGCTACGCATATAGGCCGGCTGTGCAGCTGCTCCGGCAAGGTGTCCCCCTCTGTCCCCACCTCACGCGGCAGGCAGCATTCCCAGAAGGATGCCGTTCAGTGCCACTGCCGGCTGCTCATCGGCACGCCAGCTCATATAACCGGCGAAGGAATAAATCAGAGATAAGAACTGAAAACAAGGCTAGAAGCGAGGCAGTTTCCGTTGGGAACTGAAGGCTCCGTCCCATGGGAGCCGCTGATGGGCAGGGGCGGTGGGCTTCTGCCCCTTCCCGGCGCTCCCGGGCTGGGCTGGGGACAGCAGGTGGCGGTGGCGGCCTGGGTACAGCGGCCGCTGGAGCCCGCGCTGCGCGGGGATGTTGCACAATGGCGTGTTCAGAGCAGCATCTGTGACCCTCTGCTGGTGCCAGCCGCGCTCGTTCACGTCGGCTGCTTCTCAGCCACTTCCGAACGGCGCTGAAAGGCTCAGCAGAGCCCTCCCCCGCAGCCTCCCAGGAGGAGAGCTTCCCACAGAATGCTGCTGAGAGATAAGTAAACAACAAAAAGAGCATCTCAAAGGTTTATCTTTTTTATTCGAAGCGCTTTATAATCATACGTGCCTGCGAAGCTGAGAAATGTGTGCTTGCCACGTGTAGTTGCAGATGGTTGTGGCATCTGAAGCAGATCAAACGGATTGTACATTTTCTCATATTGCTCGGAAGCCAAAATATCTTCTCTTCAAATGCACAGAGAATTATTCGGATTTATTTCCCAGCTGAGAGCCTGGTTTGAAGATCTACTTCATTTTTGGGGAAGGGCTGTGTCATTTCTGAAAATCAGGCTACTAGATGTTTTTACAGATCTCTACTATATCACACATGTAAATAAAAATAATATACAAACTGCCAAACGAAAGCAACCTAAAACGAGCTGTTTTTTGAAACTGTGCTCCTCTACCTATTGCATCTCTTCATCTCATCCTCTCCCTGCCTTGAAGAAATCTATGCCCTGATCACCAAATACCCCCACCCTCCAACGCTGACAAATCCAATCTCCTTGGCGTATTACAAGGGAATGAGCTCCAGAATCAAGGGCACAAAAACCCCTGCACCTCTCTCGCAAATCAGTGTTACCCTGAGTGTTTTCTTTGCTCATGTTTGGCAAAACCAGAGAGAAGGAGAAGTTTATTTTATTTTAATCTGATTTCACACCTACTTTTTCTCACAGACTGTTTTCACTCCTTCTGTCACGTGTATGAGGATGAAGATGGTTGTGGCCGTGCAGCCTCCATGGTGCAAGTCAGGAGCCAAGGGAGTCGCAGCACAGGCAGTGCCTTCAGCGACTGGGTCCAGCTTGTGAACAGATCTGGACACTGATAACAGGGTCCATCAACTGTCCCAAACCAGGCAAAGTTAATTAATCAGGGCCAGGGGGCACTCAGGAGCAGCAGGACAACGAGGGCACCAGTGACAAGGCTTGACACGAAGCTGCAGCGTAGGTCCATGGTCCACCCAGGAGACGGGGCTGAGGACAAAGCTGCAGTGTAAGTCCGGGGCTCACCTGGGAGTCATGGCTGGACACATGATGGCTCCAGTATGGATGTAGGAGTCAGGACTGGAAAAAAACTGCCTCCAGCATAGGTCTACAATCCACCCAGGAGGCAGCCCTTGGTTTTCCAGCCCCTGGTGCCTTCAGAAGCTCCACACGCCATTCCTTTGCCCCTTCATGGCGTTTCCGGATGATCTCACACTTTTACACCGCCATGCACGCCCCATTCATACCAAGGTTAATGTTTGTATGTCAAATCCCTGTGGCTGTAGTGCCACGCCAGAGGAGGACTCTTTACCTGGTCAGGTTGTAAACAATTCAATACAAACTGCTTCAGTCATCACCAGGAAGGTCATGAAAAGCTGGTGCAGACTGAAAGCAGCCCTGTAAGATGCTACCTGTGGGAAGCAGATTTTAGCAAACAGCCTGCTGCCTCCTACGTGAGCTCTGTGTTTTGAGCGTAGCCCCCATATTGAGCACTTCGCAGTAGCGTAATCTCATACACAATTTTCTCAGCAAGGTTCTCTGCAGGCCTGAGCTGTATTTACCATGCAGTTAGCATAGTCAGAGATTGAGAGCGCTACATTTAAACCAATAAAAAAGATTCCTGATTATCATCTCCTGTAAGTCTGGCTTTGTGCACTGTCCTGAGTCTCAGTGCAGGAATTGTGGATTTAGAAATAAAGAACATAAGGTCATTTTGAGCAAAATAGGTTCAGGTAAGCAAATGTAAGGGTATTTTCACTCCAATACACTCTCAGCAAATCATTTGGCTTCATATATTTAATGCAATTTCTTGTTAGCCAAACTTATTTTTAACCTCTATTCTGCAGATATATCTCAGATTTCCTAAAAGAAGGTTGTAAGTTGTGCAGCATATTGTACTCATTTGGTATAACTTCGAGAAATAAAAAACATGTGGCATTGTAGTGAATGATATTATAATTTCTGACTTTCCTGCAAAAAACCTATCTTATTAATAGTACTACATTGAAATAGACCACCATTTTATCCTTGGCACAAAAATTTAAGGGAAAAGCAATCCATTTTGTCAGAGCCTACCTTGGTAAATCTAATTCCATTCCAATAAATGAACAGTGCAAAGAGGATTGGAACTTACCAGGAAACACTGAACGAAAGGTCAGATTTGTAGTAAGCATAAATCAACATTCTTGCATGGCTTAAGCGGATTTATGCCCATATATACTAGTCAAGAATCTGGCTCATTAATGACTGGATGAATTACAAATAGACCATCAAGCAGGAGTTTGAGTCTTAACACCTATTTCCCTGACTTGTTAGCTTAAATCAGATTCTAAATATTCTGAAGACTTTTTGTTCACCATAGCTGAGGAGCAAGCTAGTGTGGAATTTGGTTAAATTCCCTCTCTTGAAAGCCATCTTTTCAAGCAAGGTCTGTGCAGTTCCTCTAAACAGCCTGAGCACAATGAATTGTTGTGAGGTTTTTCAATCCATACGTTTCAGATTTTGAAATGTAGCCTTTAGGGCAACTTAAATAACACAAAACCAGCTGATTGATTGTCCAAGGTTGTGATGATTTGGTGATGCTCAGCAGGAGATGATTTGGTGTTGCAGACTCACTCCCCTTTGAAGCACTCTATTCCAGATAGTGCTCTGTGAATGTTTAAAGAGCTGCAGCACACAGGAATTGAGCAGAGGAGGAGTACAGGGAGGAGCAAGCCCATGCTAGGATTTGTGCAGAATTGCAGGAGACTGAAAAATCATCTCGGAGGGTTTTACATTTGACATAGCTGTGCCAAGCTTTTCTTGGAGCAGGCATCCCACAAGCATTTATGGATGGCCTAAGCGAGCACAGCTGCTGGGAGAAGAAACCTCTGCTCAGCCTGTATCTCTGGCTTATTTGTGCTGGCATCAGGATTTGTAGAATTGCGCAATAAAGCTGACCGGGAACCATCCAGCTGGAAACAAACCTAACAACAAGTTCATTCCCCTGAGGCCACGGCTTTCAGCAGGGCAGCCAGACTTGTTCATTGAACTCTGCTCTCCCAGCGGGCTGGAGAAGGAGGTTAAGGTCACCGCTTTGCAGAAGGACGCCTACCTGCCATTTTCCCTGTCAGACGGGCTCAAGTGCAGCTGGGACAACGCATTCCGGGCCTGGAACACTTCCTTGGCCCGCAGCAGGGCGTGAGGGAGAAGTGAGAGGGACACACAGGAGAGAAACCTGGACCATAGGGAATGTCTCTGCTGATCAAAGATAGAGGAGATCATAGATCAAGCACTTCACCTTTGGGATCTTTGCCAGGCCCTGGCAAAGTCAGGCTTGGTTTGCGAAACCCAAAAACTGCTCACAGATTTTTTCCCCTGGGTATCAGCTGATGAATAATGAATGCTTTTATGCTGTGCCATTCTCTCAATTTCCGTTGTTGTTACTAAAGTTGTCTGACTGAGACAGGTTTTGTTCTGTCACCTTGGTGTCTGTAGCCAGATCGTCTAGGAAAGTCAAACTCCTGGATATCATTCACTGCCACAGAAAGTAAAAAACCATAGTGTTTACTGCATATTGCTAAAAGTGAAGAAAACCTCTGAAAAGAAACACCATTATTGATCAAAAAGGTACTTTTTAACTTGCAAAAGGTCTCAAAAGTATTTTTACTGAAGCATTTGAAAGAACACATATATTTAGGAGCAGAATAGCCTAGTTGCAGGACTGTGCTGTTTTATCTCAGAAACTTCAAGGCAGGTCTGTGGCTAGAAGGGAAACTGTGTGGAGAACCAGCAGCCACAAGCAGGAACTCCCTCACGGCATCCCTTGCCCACCTGAACTTCTAGATGAATCAAATAGCGGAGGCCACTTCCACTTCCAGATGTAAAATCTCTCTTTTCCACTACCATAGGAGTTTTAGTCTTCATGTCTGTCTTAGCTAAATGCTCTTACTAATTCTGTTTCACTCATATAAATTCCCTGGCAGTTTTCAGTTCAGTTAGTTAAATAAACCATAATTTCCTGCCTGAAATGTCAACTATTGTGGCTCAGGGTTCCCTAAGGGTCTTGCTGCCTTTAGATCAGCTGCTTCACAATCTGAGCACATTCACCTCCTTCTTTAAAGCATTTTCTCTGCTTGCTTTTAACATGAGGACTTCCTCCACACAGGAAATCCAAGTTTTTAAAGTAAAGATAATAGAGAAGTCGTTCTCTTCAGCATCAAAGGGATTACAGGAAGCAGTGCAACTATGGCACTGAATTGTAGATTCAGCAAGATCCAGTTCATGTCACTCAAAGGAGACATCCTTTGGGATGATGGGGGGGTTTCAAATGGCTGAGGGACATTGCAAAGTTATGAGTCAAGATCTGTACTCCCTCTTGAAAGCTGGAAGCCTCCACCATGTTACGTCATCTATTTTGGCCTGTATTCCCAAGCTGCCTCCCTATATGGGTTTCTGGACTTTTGCTTTTTGGTAAACACCCCCAAAACCTTCTGGAGATCTTTGGACTTTCCTCTACAGGTGAAGAGGTCAGGGCTCCTTTATCAGACAAACTGCTCGCCCAACAACAAGGTGCAAATAGCTGCAGATATTGAAGCTGCAGTTAGAATTTTAACTCTTTCCTGAGAATTAGCATGCTAGAGGTAGGGAATGCATACCCTCCTTCCTGGTAAGTAACAGCTGAGGTAGCAGTCTCTTGTATACTTAGCAAATACTACTCAGCACTCAGATAAATAAATGCTGCTTTCTACCAAAGGTGCTGCTGTGTTTCAGCAGTGGGGCAAAGGAAATTTTGGGTCGAGCACTAGAGAAATGCAGCATCTGGCACAGACTTTTCACTCTTAAAGCGGCTTCTGATGTGGTTTTGGTAGTGCATGGCTCTGCCAGGCTGCAGGTGCCCTCTCTCCCCTCCTCCATTCAGATCCACACAACCTGAGCCTGGGAGCAAAGGCCACAGAGCTGCTGGCATGTTTTGAAACATGATACAGGCAGCAGCATTAATCCAAACACTGATGGCAGTTCTTACGTAATGCAATAGTAACTTGCCAGAAGCAAGAATATCTCTTTCTTAAACGGGGGAATGAGTGACTCTTGGACATTTTTCCAAACCCTCAGATACATGAAGATTCCAGGCAAAGGCTGTCCTATGGAGACACCTGCACAGTGCTTGGGGCCCTGGCTATAAAGCTGGGCAGCTCCCCATCCTGTGTGGTAGGATAAGGAGGTCTCGTCCCCAGGCCTGGTGCTGCCAGAATGGCCCTGCCTGCTCCTCACCCCCAGGTCCTTTCTTCAGTGGGCTCAGTGATGAGCGTAGTGCAGATGAATTGTGATGGCTTGTTTATGCAGTCAACATGTTCCGAATTAAAGGTCAAATCCCAAGGTCCTTAGTGAGGCAAAGCTCTTGGCCAGGTGTGTGTTTCACAACCTAGGCCACACTGGGTAAGCAGTTTGTAGTGGGAGACCTCCCCGATTTCTGCAGAGTTACCTGAACGATACCTGACTGAAATCCTGTCGTTGTAGAGGGTCCTGTCAGGTGCAAAAAGATGACCTTCCTGATGCCTGTTTGGTATAAACTCTTGTCCCAAAGTTTTCCCAAAGCCCATACAAAAGAGCAAGCCACTGGATCTTCTAATTTATGCTTTTTGAATTTAAACCAGTGAGAAGCTCCTGACGTGCAGAGCAGAGGATCCTCACAGGGCTGGGGAGCTCTCTGGGTCTGGCCATGCCTTCTCCTGCACTGCTCAGGGGGAGGGAGCTGGTGCTCTTTCTTTGCTGGTTTCTAGAAGAATTCAGTTTTCTCTGCTTCACACTAGTTGTCTTAAATTTTATGTCACCTCCTGGCAGTTGTGAGCTGCTGTGATATTAAAGAAAACACATTCCAGTAACAGCATCATCTTTCTTTCCAAGCTTGAGTGTTAAAAACGATTTGCAGCTTCTTGAATCTTCCATGTCAAAAAAACCCCACCAAAATCCACTTAGAAGCCCTATCACTTTTGCTTGTAGAGAAAAAGATTTGAGGTCCCACATTGCTGTATAAATGAACATTATCAAACAAAAACTTGGTACTAGTTCTACTGGCATTGAAATTCAAGTCTGTATCACGTGGGAGACTTGGCTTGGGAAGTACCTGTAAGTACTTAAGGAAAATATTTATTTTTATTTGGAACAAAAGGAAAATTTTACCACCTGGCTTTGTGACAGAGAAATTTGTTTCTGGAACTAAAACTGTAGTATGGACTTGCTATTGTCATCTCTTCTCATTCATCTTTTTACCTGAAATTTGAGGAAGAAAATCACAATCAAGCTGGGCCATGTTCAAGCATTTGCTGAAAATGCCTGGGGAAAATTCACAACTCTGACATTTAATGAGCGCAACCGATGGCTCTAAGAAGTTTGACTGGCTGCCAAATTGATGTGTCTGTGTATCCCATCAGTGGCTGTTATAGCTCATTTGGGTTTGTTTTTTTATTTCTTCTCTGATCTCTGTTAAATTGATTTTTAGACAGTTTGTTTGGCAATCGTGCTGAAGCACAGCAAAGTGGACATAAGATAGGAGCAATGCTAAGCAACCAGATGTAAAAAGACTGGAGCAATAAGAAAGCATATTTGTTTTTCACTGTTTAAACATGATTTACCAGCTGGGAAACTGTCTTGCAGGATATACTGCAGTTCCATTAAACTAATCCAGAGCACAAACACATCACACAATGTGGTCTTACAAACATGCCTCCTGCAAATAAATACCCCTGCATGCAGGAAGTGATACAGCAGGAACGGATTAGGTGACAGTCACTGGAGACACACAGATGGCAACGAAGGACTGTCCAGGAGGAGCAGGACATTATGAGACATGGATCAATTCTAGGAAAGGCTACATTTCCCTGTGTGTAAGGGATCTCCATCCGCCTGTCAGCAGCTGCTCTGAGATCCTGTGGTATCACCGGAGCAGTGGCAGAGCCCAGATCAGAACTGGATGAAGAGAGAGAAGGGAAAAGTGCCAGGAAAGAGGTGCTGAAGACGAGACTTCAGCTGGTCACCTGGAGTATTGCATAAATGCCAAATTTGTGCCATAAGCACACAATTAGAGGCCCTAAATATAAAATTAAGACCCTAAATACAGTCAGCTAAAAAACCTAAAGCCCTGCTGCAGTGGATCATGACAGATACTGCATTGTTCATACCTGGAGCTGCAAAGCCTGGCCCTTCTCTGATGTACTGTCAGGCTGTCAGACAGCATCGCCTGGTTGGCCTCCCCTACAGTAGCCAAAAACTTCTGCCTCCCCCAGTGATGAGGAAGATGGGGACTGTCAGAGAGCAAGGAAACACAGGCTCCCTTCTGCACTGCTGTTGATTTTACTGATGAAGCTACTTGGACAGGTAACTTTAGCTCAACATCACTTGAAAAAACTCAGAGAAGATCATTAATGGCAGAGGTCTCCGCTGCATCCCCTCCCTATTGTCTGATGTCCTTCCAGCCTGCAAATGCTGCCTTTCATTGCCAAATCCAAACCCTTCATGCTTTTTGTATGAAAGCTTCTCCTTTTCCTGGTCTGAGAAAGAGAACGTGCCAAGCAGAACAGTATAAATTGCATCACTAGGTGGGATAATGCCAGCCAGACCTGCCAGCCAGGACTCTGCTCCTAGTTACAGTATTAGACAGTGGCTCCTGAAGCCACAGGTCATTAACTGACCTTGCTTTGGCCTCTCCTGTGTCTTGACACATGTCCAAGATTAAACACCTCCACTGCCACCATTTTAGCCCTTCCCTTACCTCTTCAGCCTTATCCCCACCTCTTGAAGCTGTCCTGTCCCTCTTGGCCCAACACCCTTGCTCAGCAGCTGCTCTCCTGCCTCATCCAGGCCACCTCTTCAGCTCAGTTATCCAGAGGAGAGCAAGGAGGGAGTCAGGAAAACGCTGTCTCTGCCACTGCCAGTCCAAGTGGAAAGGTGTCCTGGCTGCTCCCTGACCTGCCCCCAGGGCAGCACCCTCTGCTCAGGGTGCCCGTTGCAGACCCCACCTGGAGCTCCCCTGACCCACAAGGTGGGACAAACCCTGTACAGCAAAGCCCTGGGTTGAAGGGCTGAGGTGAGGTTACTTCCACCATGACTGAGTTAATAGATTTTCTCCAGTGCTATTTTATATCTGATGGTCAGAAAATTTTAGGCATAAAAATGGCTATTTCCTAGTCTTGGAAAGGAGGGAATGTTTACTTTTCTTTGTAGGATTTATTTCTTGGCTTGTGACTTTGCAAGAAAAAAATCGATCAAAATCGCATCATTCTGATTCCCGTCACATCCTTTTTGTTCTTTTCCCTCTTGACTTTCGAGGCTGCTATTTTAATAACTGTCTGCAGTTGAAATCAATGCCATGCAACACTGAAAAGGCTGAAATCCTAGCTTTCCCGAGGGAAAATATTTCCCCACACATCCCTACGGGAGAGATCAGAGTTCAGCCACGTGTCCAGCAGCTCGGGACGATTTTTGGAGATGCTTCATCTTGTCTCCTTCCCCATGTTGCTCTGGACATGGTAATTCAGAACCACAGGAGGCCTCCATGCCTCCAAATACAGGAATATGATGAAGTACAGGGACTTCAAAGAGCTGAGGTACAGGGGAATGTGGTGGTTAAAGGCTGCTGTGTGTTTTATGTTTCTGTGGTCTATTTTTAGCAGCTGTGGTTGCTGTGTATCACAACCCTAAGCCACCTCTGAACTTAGAATCACAAATATGAAACTGAAAAACAAATTAATTGGATCCACAGACTGGCCAGAAAGGAATCCTCTCTCAATATTTATGGACCAAATAAACATAAACAACTGTAAAAATGTCTTTTTGTTCTCTGTGGCTAAACACAGGCCTCTTCTGCTGCTGATCCTTTGGCTGTACAGTAAAATGTCCCAGCATCTGTGCTGTGAGTGATTGTTGCTGAGACTTTGAGGTTTTTTTAGGTCAGCCCCACAAAAATGTTACGGCTGTTACGAAGCGCTAGGGCTGACTGCCGGGCTTTGCACCTCTTCTTTTGTGCTTGAACCCTTTTTTCACTTATATCATTGTTATGTCCGTGTACCTGTGCTGAAATTAGTTGCTTGAGCATAGTTGCTCCTGATTTGCATCAGTGAAAGTCAGAAGAGCATCAGTCCACTCGTGCTCCATTTTCTTGGCCAGCTTGAAAGAGGGTCAACCCAAACCAAAATACTTCTGTAGCTGGTGAAGCAATGCACTATCTCATCTTACAGGTTGCTCTGTTCCTTTTGTTCTTTGCTGTCTGTGCATGCAGAGAGGCTGTTTCCCACGTTTGCTATTTGATTTCATGTTTTCTCGTGCCCATTCTGTCCGACAGCCTTTGATTTTCAGTTACTGTTTCCAAAATTGGCTCCAACCCTTCTCTTTTGCCATTTCAGAGGAAAGGCACAATTGCATTATTGTACTGAGTGAATGCATTTTCTCATACATGTAGCTGAATGGGAGATTATTTAAATATCTTAAACTCTCCTAATTGGAATAATGACGTTCTAGGAATGAGAGTGCGAGGAGAATTTATATTCAGGCTTCTAAATTCCAGTGAATGAGTAATCAACACTCCATTACTTCCTACAAGGTTAAACAATTTTTTTAAAAAAGTAAATGGTTACTGTAAAAACACCATTTGACTGCACTAAAACAAACAAACAAACGGAAACCAAAGTATGAGTATTCCCGGTGATCTTTAGATCACGTGAGAGCTTTGTGGATCCCTTGGCAAAGGAGAAGCTGACTTGAAATGCAGCTGGCTGGTGCCTCAGGGCTGCCCACCAGCCTCTGCCCCGTGCTTGCTCCATTCATCCTGTCACTCCTCACCTTGAGCTATCCTGGTGCTGGTGTCAACACCTGTGCTCCAAAGCCAATGCTGCGCGCCACATCGGGGGGCAATTTGGGTTAAAAAATAACCCAGCGATGTATGTTTACTTGTCTGTGTGTGTGAGTGTTTGGAAGGCTCCATTTCCCCACGTGAATCATGGAATGGCTGTACCAAGGTCTGTGCTGGCAGGAGGGCAGGAGGTGCAAGGGGGAAGTGGAGCAAGCCCAGGAGCTGGGGAAGAAAATCTCTCTGATATTGGTGCCAAATATGGTATCTCCTGAAGTCACTGCCTTAGACCAGAGCAGTCACATTGGTGCCTGTAGCCTGTACCTTAGCAAGGCTGGCCTGTCTTTACATCTTGGCTTATTCTAATCAACAAGTGGGTCATTTTCTTGGTCAGTTTATTGCTGTAAAGTCAATATATGCAGTTACTCAGAAGTCAGTGTGTAGTGGTCCAATGTAATCTATTTTATATATGAAATCTAATTTTCCTGTCATCCTGCATATTCACAATAATTACATAACACTCTTTATCATTTACCTAGAAAAGCCTTTATGCAGTTCTGAGTGATTAAGCATTGTTACTCTCTTTTGCATCCTCCAGTACTATGCTTTTCTCTTCACTGTTTCTTTCCTGCCAATTGTTTCTGTAATTAATTTCACTGGGCTTGATCTGAAGCCCATGGAGGTGAATGCACAGACTGTCATTACCTTGAACATGCTGCAGATCAGACCTCCTGTAAATGCTTAAATAGGCACAGGTCAAGGACTCGAAATGCAGAACACCTGTTTTACTCTGTGCTTCTATTGCTATTTCAGCTTGCTCCATCAGATATTTATGCAGAAATGCAAACTCTACCAGGCACAACACTGGGAAGTAGAAGTCAACACTACATTTATTACAGCAGTACTTAGAAACACCAACCACAGCACAGGTTGCCCTGTGCCTCACTCAAGCACCCAGCAAGACACAAATGGAGAGAGGCAAACAGGCAGTTTGTGGCAGAACTGTGGTTTAAACCCAGGTAACATAAACTGCAAGTTTAGTGACTGCTCTCTTCCCTGCTCCCCGTTACGCCTCTCGTTCTGCTGAGGCACAACAGCGCATGTACCTGTGCAAGTGCAATATTCTCTCATCCTGTCTGCCTGATAAAGACGCAGGAGGCAGAATATTAATCCAAAAGGAAGGGCTGACTCTGGGGTGTTTCTATCAATCCTGGTACTGTTTGCTTGCACAGCAGTAATGATGGACTCTGCCACAGACAGTGTGAATGAGTCTTTCCAGAGTCTTCCTGATAAGAAGACTCTGGAAGAGATCATGTGCACATGTCTCACAGAGCTCAAAGTTTCCTAATCCTTTTGCCGTTCCACTTTTCAGCATTATCAGGTGCACTGCAATGGAGGAGAGGCTTGAGGTGAAGGAACTTTTGCTGCCCAGTTCACACAATCCTTCTCGAAAGCAGCCATCCGTGACCAAGGGTGTAAAAACATAAAAATTCCAGCTCAACCTGAAGCAAATCCTTGTTCCCACTAATTACTCAAAACAAAACATGAGTGTTAGTGCACTGTCCCTGCTGGAAAACATATCATGCTCTCGTGTTATGGGAGTTAACTACAAAGTTAATTTAACTGTTAAAAGAGTGGTATTTTTTTTACAGCATCATGAACACACACGAGTTATCATGAGGTGAAAAACAGGCACTCAGCAGCAGACCCTGAAGTCAGCAGTTCTGGACAGACATCTGAGCTGACCTCAGCAAAACCACATTGTCGTCTTCTGACTGTTTCCATCTCATGAAAACAAATGAACATTAACCCTCCAGAAGCTTTAAAAAACTAAAAGCTTTTTTTAAAAAATTAAACAGCATTTTTAGAAATTAAGGTGTCTCAAGTCTCTTCTTTAAACTTCTCAAACATTTGCAATTCTCTCAATGATCTAAATGCTGATTCAGTTATTTATGATGGATTTATTGTGCCTTAGGCTCTGGCCACTTGCTGACTCTCTCTGAGAGGCTATATGAACTTTGGTGACAAGCAGAGCTTCCCCTGTGCCAAACAGGAAAAATTTAAAACTATTTATCTCATATGACGGTATTGATAATAGTGCAGAGATGCACTTTGGACTTCTCCTAAAGGGTAGGCTGATCTTCATTATCTTCTGTTTGCATTTGTTTTTCTCCATGGGAGAGAGATTAGGAGATAGCCAGCTTAGCTCTGTGTTTAGCAAGAATAGAGAAGATGACAACTGCAAGGACACATTATTTACTTGATCAATAAGAGTGACTTTGGAATGTAGTCTAACTTGCTTTCTGAATAATTGTCTTAGATTTCAGTTCCCAAATGCTGCATAACCCTCAACTGGCAAAATAGGGATTTTTATATTACTTGCCTCCTACAGCTGGTTAGTAATAAGGACAGAAATTTGTAGGCACCATCCAGATCCTCCTTTGTAAAATAACTTTCCTTCTTTTGCTAAAAATCTTCGACAGTCTAAATAAAAATCCCAGTGTAACCACCTCAGTCTTGCAGAAGGTGAGGCACAGGACGAGCAAAAGGATGATGGAAATCACACAGATCGTGCGAGGTACAACTGTTGTATTCTTTCCTAAAATGAAAAGTGCTTGCTAAAAAGCAATCCTCCAGCAAGGCAGTCAGTCACTCCAGGAAGGGAACACCAGTAACCAGATTTTTATGTTTCTCAGAGCCTGAAATTGTTTTCCAAAGACATCAGTTAATGTCAGCTTTGCCTACTTCTGATCTTGTTTCTAACGTTCCTCTGTATTTCGCCCACAGACAAATGTTTGAAGCTTGGACATTTTTAAGGGATAGCTCTAGAGGAGCTGGAAAAAATCCCAAATGAGTTTAAAATATTTCCATTCTTGAAAGAACAAAAAAGTAATAGTTGAATTGCTGCACATCCCCAAGTTCCTGGAACAGAGTCTTTACGGGGCAAATGTGACCTCGCTGTCCTTCCTCTGCCTGCTGCTGTGCAAGCGTGAGGTGGGTTGGGATGTAGCCCAACAGCCTGGTGCCAGCCTGGTGCCACCACAGCGCTGCTCAACCTAAAACCTCTTCTTGCCTTCACTCTCAGCTCTCAGCACCTGTGCTAAAGCCCTGGCACAGCTGGAAAGGACAGGTTCCAGCACCAGCATCTCCCCTTCCCATCAAGACACTCATGCCCTCTATTTGCAGCACTTGCCCTTCTTGTGCAGACGTGGGAACCACAAACTCTAAAGTGCTTTGAAGTCTAATGGCTTGGTAGCACAGTGAAATGTTAAAAAGACCAGGAAGGCTGTCAGGGGAAAATCCTTGTCTTTGAGGCTGCTTTCACAGGTATTTATGGTAAAGAAGTGCTGGCCCAAATTCAAGGCTATGCCTTCCAGATTGGCAGCTTAACACAGGTAAAGCACAGGGACAGCATGGCTGACCAAGGAGCTCTTCCCAAGCTTGTGTACTGCAGCACTCAGGACATTCATAGACAGAAAAAAATGCTACTCCAGGTAAGGGGGTAATGCTCATAGATATCCTGAGCACCTCTCCAGTCTCTCCTTTCCTGGTGTGTTGGCATCATGGCAGTGTCTGAAAGGAATCAAACATGGATCCTGCCTCACTGCTCTTTTCTGAACATCCTTCTGATCAGAATGAGCAATGAGCGTCACCTCAATGGCTGGATGGGTGCACGTCTGCTGAAAACTGCCACCATGCAGTGCTGGCTGGAGGAGACTGGAGTCACTGTGCTGGGAGCAGGAGCTCCCAGGCTGGGGCATGGTGTGACCAGCAGTGCTGAGCTGCACTGCTGGCAAAGTGCATGGGGCCTGACAGCGTGCCCAGGAGAAGAGAAAACCTGGGGGAGACAAAGCAAAGCAGACCAAAAATAAATGCAAGTGGAAGGGGCGTGCAAAGGCGCCCTTACGTGGGCTGGTAGCTGCTGGCTCATCCCTTGATCCAAGGGCACCTGGGGCTCACAAGGTCCTTTCCACCACTGATTTTGTCCTCTCCAGCAGCCCCTGACCGTGTCATACAGGTTCCTGCCTGCCATGGAGACAGTGTGCTGGTCTTGGACAAGGGACAGCCTCTGACATTTGGGCTGGAGGTCGTCCCTGTGCTCCAGAGCAGGCTCTGTGCCGTAATTCTGCACATGAGCAGGCGCCTCCTCATTGCAATGGCACCTTCCCATGTGGCCTCACTCATGGTTCTCCCTGGGCTTCTTGTAGGCTTTTAGTAGAGCTGTGGGCTCAATGGCAAGATACTGACACAGCAAGTGGGAAGGGATGGTGGAAAGGCTTGAGAGATCCAAGGAACCCAGCATGGCCATATGATAACGGACCACCGGTAACGGGTCACCAGTAACAGACCACAGTTTTTCCAGTTTGTTGGAAAAATCAGGTCCAGCAGCCTGCTTCTATGGTTTTACTGGGTCAGATCTGGATGCGGTTGTAACATTCTGCTCCTCCATTTCCTTGTCTTAAACATGAACATTTTGTTTCAGGACATGAAAAAGGAGTGGGGTTTGGGTGCTGAAATTTCAGAAAGAAGGAAACACTGGGTCTTGTCTTTCCAGTTCTTCATAATTACTTGGCTTTCTGGGTCTTCCCTGGGGGAGTCTTCACTTCCTTCTGCCAATTGTATACAGAAATTATTTACCCTGATTCATATCCTGGACCCTGGCACCTGCTAATTAGGTGTCCATAAGGGCTGCAAGTGGGTATGTCCTACGTAGGGCTTCCAGAACTTATTCTAGAAAGGTAGTTAAGTGAGGATTTCCTTTAGTGCCAAAGTTCACTCAAAAACCTCCCTCCTTCATTTCTCTACTTCAGGCTACTCATTGCCCTGCTCCTGGACTTCTCCAACCCCCAAGTTTTTCTTTTTAGTACAGCAGAGCTCCACAGACACTTACATGGGCACAATTATGAAATCAAGGAAAGACACAGGAACAGCAAGGAGACAAGTGCCTGTCTTCACTGAGCCTCTGCAAAGGACTTTTAGATTCCAGTGATGTCTCCTGGGCTCCTGTATCTAAGCTTTGGAAGACTGTAGAGAACAAAGCAATTTAGAGAATGTCTCTTAAGTGTTTAATGCGCTCAGGAGAACCTGTCTGAGGCACACACAATTTTATTGCACACCCCGTGGCTGTCTCCAGTGGGCCATGCAATGCAGGAGGGACAGATCACTCTGCGTTAGTTTGACACTGGTTTTGGTTCCTCTCAAGTTATTTCCTGCTGACTTAACAGCTCTCGTGATTCCTGCCTGTATCTGTGGAAAAACCGGCTGCTGATTCAGCTGTGGCTCTCTCAGGAAGGGGAACCTGAGTTTGGGTTTTGAGGGGGCAGGCCAGCATCCAGGAGCCTTCGCCTGTTCCCAGGGGAACCCCAGAGCCAGGAATGAAGACGAAGCACAAGTTTTGGTTTCAATTCACTTTTTAAAACTAGTGCCTTTTCAAAAACCAGTTTCCATAGTGACAGGGAACTGTGGCACTATTGTGAAGGTCCAAAAAGCCCTGGCCGGGTATTAGCCAGAAATTCAGCAGTGTAGCCAGCTCCTGAGCAGCCCTCCCCAGCCCCTGCTGTGCTCACAGCAGGGCTCTGCTTCAAACACCTTCCTGCCCACCAGCCACACTTTTAGCTGCCTGTGGGCTGTGCTACTCCTGAGCATTAGGGCTTAATCACAGGTAAAATGATGTTTGTTCAAAAAAGGAATATGCTTTGGCTGCGTTTAGCCCTTTCCTATAAAGGGAAAAGCCAGATTTGAAGACAGCTTTCAACCATTGTTTCCTTTTGCAAAATGGTGCAGAAACCATGAAATGTGCTCACAATCATCCATTGAGTCAGCAGAGGAGCCCGGCTGGAAGCCCAGGTCCTATTTAATTCTTATTTATTAGAATGTGCTGCCTCTCACCTTCCCTTTTGCTATCTGTCATAGGGGATACTTCTATCCATGCTATAATCCAGACCTCCCAGAAGGAACTCTCACACTATCATATTGTTGTCCTGGTCCTCATCACAACACACCAGAAGCGTGCCAGAGAGCATATCCTCCCTGCTGGGCTCAGTGCCAGGTGGTGGAGGTGATGGACACCACCACTTCCTCAGCTCCTTTGCCCTCATCCTTCGTTATCTGCTGGATTATGTTGCAGTCTGTAGTATGCAAAGAAACACAACCACAGCACTCTTACAAGCTAAGTCTCAGGTAAAGTTACAGGCACCTGTCAAGTGCTTGTGTTACCTGTGGCTTTCAGGTAACGTGTTATGCGTGTGCAGGGGGCAGAGAAAAGTTGTGCTATTTGTACAAATCTCAGGAAGCCTTTCAGTAGGTGTGGACTTAACACCTTTCCCCAGGAAGAGCCGGGACTGTGGGCTTCAGTGAGGGTGTCTGTGGCCTGTATCCAGAGTGCAGACCCAGCCTGCCAGGAAGGGTGAAGATGCCTGCCCAAAGGACACAGGGACGTAACAGCCCCGGCACGAACTGCCGTGCCTGCGGCAATTCCAGAACAGGACTCTGGCACTGAAGGCAGGGCACCAGCCTGACTCAAAGCATGCACCAGCCACCTCCTCCCACCCCAAACCAAGCAGTATTATCCCTTTCAGTTTTATGATAAACTATAAATTTTCTCAAACATTTAACAATCATTATTCCCTTCCTACTCCTCCTATTTTTGCCTGCGTATCCATGCGACACTTTTGGAGCTGAGATCACATGCAAGAAAACAGAGTGAAAATGGCAACTAACATAGTTTTTGTGAGAGAAGAATATTCTGCATGTTGCTTCCTGTTAAACCATTGGAAATGGCAAACAAGTAATTGTCCACCTGGTGCAAGACCTTTACTCAGATGATAAAGGCCAAGTTCCGCAGAAAAGAAAAAAGAAAGGGAGGGATATTTGGACCAGTTCTTATGCTGGTATTTTCAATGTAAAGGTAGATGTACTGCACCAAGGTAAGGGTTTGTCTATCCTAAGGCTGCCAGTGGAGCCCCAGCAGAGGCCAAGAGGCCAGACATATTTGCTTCGTATTTCCCAGCTTCCAGCAACCAGCAGCTCAGGGAATTCATCAGGCAGAGGTGAAACTGTGTCTAGATTGCCAGGACAAGCTGAATAAAATAAGAACTATGTATTTTAAAAAGTCTTTAAAATTAATCATCAGGATTCACCAAAACTTGAGAAGTGCACCACTCTGGCTGTCTTGTGATAGCGAGTGAAGGCACTGTTTCACAGAGGTACTTCCTGCAGGAGACAAATTTTTCCCTTGCTTCCTCAAGACCTTCAAGTGACCCCACTAAATTGTTAAAATTCCATCAGAAAGTGGCTGCTGGGAACATGTGCAATAAATAGCTGCTAAGATCAATGGCAGTCTTGCTGATTTAAAATCAATGTATTGCTTGCTGATGGTGCTGGCAGCGTTTTCCTCTGGGAAATGTGACAGTGATTGGCTTTAAATAAACAGTGGTAAAAAACTTTATCTGAACTCATTAGTGACTCAGACTGATTTTAGAGTAATCCAGAAAATGCCTGTTGCCCACAGACAAGACTTGGAAGTGATCCGTGAGTTTGGATACCGCCATTTATGGTGGGCTACTGGAAAGCATCCTGGAACAGAGCAGAACTTCTGAAAATGCTCTCTGAATATTAGATACTTACAGTACCTAGACCATGCTCTGACAGCCACCAGTCACTTTTGAAAACACGACATGAACAGCATCAGTTTACTATGGCTCTAATGACCACCATCCACCTTTTCCAGGCAAATTCTTTGCTCCCCTCCCAGCTTCTGGCTGGCCTTCATCCCATGTGGCACCATGCATTCATGATGGAAATAAGCCCACCAAAACCCAAAGTGCCACCACAAGCTGGTCTTATCCACCAGCCACCAGCAAGCAGCTTTGGGCTGAGTTGGGATCCTCTCCCTCCTTTTCCTTAAAGCTTCTCCCCCACCGTGAGTAGTTCTTCCTGAGGCTCAGCTAGATTGCTTTAATGAAAATTGACATGAAGGCATTTGCCCTACCTACATTCTGTTTTGTAACCTAACCATTTAATTGCATCATGCTTTTTCCTACAAATCATCTGATGATGATTCCCAGGACAAGCCTTTACCTCTTATCCTGCATGTTTTAATACTTCAGCTATTACTACCTCCTGCTTGTAGATATCACTGAATCACAAGGTGATTGTTCACTAGATAAATCAGAGCTCTTTTTGGCAGGATTCTAACCTCAGAAATGGGGTACCTGAGTGAGAAACAGAAGCTGTAGCCACATCAGAACTCTGCAGTCGATGCCTACAGACTGGCCAGAAGGGACAGGCAAGGACAGAGGGCAGGGCGTTTGCCCTACATGTGAAAAAATAGATTGAATGCACAGACCTGTTTTTGAAAACCAATGATGAAGAGGTTGAGGTCTTACAAGTAAAATCTAGGGGCAGGCCAACAAAGGAAACCTCATGTTTGGTCTTCCTGCAGGGCACCAGAGCAAGGGAAGCTGTTGACGAAGTTTTCTTACTTTGACTACAGGAAACACTGTGCTCCCATGCTCTGATCCTGCTGGGGCACTCCGTGATATCTCTTGGAAAAGCAGCACAGTAAGCTGTGAGCAATCCAGGAGACTCTTGGAGGGTGTTGAGGATGATTTCCTAATCCAGGTGACAAACAGCTTGACCAGGGGAGAAGCATTAGCAGTCCTGTTGCTTATCAACAAGGATGAGCTAATTAGAGATGACAAAACTGGTGATAGCTCAGACTGCAGCGATCCTGCCTTGGTGAAATTCAGAGTCTTGAACACCTCTCCTGTCAAGAAAGGCTGAGAGAGCTGGGGTTCTTCAGCCTGGGGAACAGAAGGCTTCAGGGAGACCTTATTGCTGCCCTTTAGTTTATAAGAACTATGGAGAAAGTCTTTTTACTGAGGCCTGTAGTGATAAGAGAAAGGGCAGTGGTTTTAAACCAAAGGAGGATGGACTTAAATTGAATATACAGAGGATTTTTTAAAAAAATGATTAGAATGGTTATGAACAGGTCCAGAGAAGTTGGGGATGCCCCATGAAGGAAGTGTTTGAAGTCAGGAAAGATGGGGCTTTGAGCAACCTCATATAGTGGAAAGTTCCCTGCCCATGGCAGGGGCTTTGGACTGGATGATCTTTAAAGGTCCCTCCCAACCCAAATCATTCTATGGTTCTACGATAAACTGTAAACACTTTAGATTTTGTGATTTATGTCCATCTTGTAGAATAGAATTCTTTTTTGAAATGGAGACTATTTTTCCTTCCCTATTAATTTTTTAATGAGACAATAATGTGCTTGTTTTGATGGTGATTAGAGTATAAACCAATAAAAACAAGGAAAATCCCATAATGCACCTGCACTCTGGATCCTCCTTAGCTATACACATGCTCATCCCCAGAAATACTAACTTTTGCATAAACATGGACACACATATACACACAGAGCATTTATTAAGACCAAGCAGCAAAGTAGTTATATGCCTGAGAAGAAAACTTTTAAATACATAGCCTATAAATAGATGATATGTTGCCTTTCTGGTTCAGTAAATAGCCTGAAAAAGTGCTCTCAGGAGACATGAATTTGCAGTGTCTCCCCTTTATTTCACTGAGACATTAATTCTGCTGTCTAAATTTAATACTTTATTGTCAGTATGGGAATTGCCATGAGGGAAGCAAAGGCAATTTCTGCATTTCTTTAGGGACCAGGAAATAATTCTGTATGGAAAAAAACCAGCCCAGTATCTCCTCACGTGCAGAAGAAAGCACTAGGTTACTTGATATGAAAAGCATCAGGAACCCGTGCAATGACCAGCACACAAACCACAAACAGGCCTAGACAAGTTGGATATAACAAAATAGAAAGCCACACTGGATGTATCCTGCAGCAGCCGACAGGGACACTGCTGCCCCAGGAACTGGGACGCTGTGCTTTGAGCAGTGACCAAGAAAATGGCTCAGGGGCATCTCACAGAGATGAATTCAAATAAAACTTTTCCAGCCCTCAATGATACACTTGTTTCTGGTTCTTGAGTAGTTTAATTCCCAGTCACCTTTGTATTTATAGTAAATCTGAAAGCGCGAAACAAAGCATGTGGCTCCATGACCCACTGGCAGAGCCCGTTCCATCAGAGTGAGAGAAGATGCGATCCCTCATTCCAGAGGCACCTGAACGTCAGAAACGTTCTGCAGCTTTTCCAGCCACTGCTGGAGGTAGGACAACCTCCTCCCTGTGTAATAAACAGGCTTCTTGTGGTGTCTTTTCCCCCGCTGCATACCATAAACATGGCCCAGAAGTATTTTCAAGCACAAACATGCACAGAAGTACTTAATGCTTTGTGTTGCTATTCCCAACCCCCATAAATTTATGCTCATGTAATTACTGCTGTTTGCCTACTGATAGCGAGTTAAAAATACCACACACTCCCCAAATTAGAACTGGTTTCTATTTTTTGTTAAATTCCTGCAGTTGATACAGAAGAAAATGTTGTGATGAGCCACATCAGATTCCTCTTGCCTGCACTACTCAGGACAGGAGACTGCAACACCACCAACAGAATAACCCCACCAAAAGCATGGCATGCACAGACCAGGACAAATTTGACTGTGTTATGATGGCATCAGTCCTGTATCCCCTTTCCTTTCCTCGTCTGATGCCTGGTGTTTCTATAGGTGGAATGGATTTGAGCCAGGATCTGTTCTATCAGAGCCTGCATTTAAACAGAATGTAAAATCTTTCTGCAATATCCAAATTCCTAGTTTATTGTTTATTCCAAGGTGCCCTTAACTTAGACTAAACGTAAAATATTTCTGTTATTTAGATAAAATGTAAAATGATATGCAAGCCATTTCTGTTCTATCCAAATTCCTAATTTATACTCTGAGGTATCTCTCACTTACACTGAATTACTTACCATTGATGAAACACTTATTTCTTTAGTAGAAATAAGGACATAATCCATGAATAATCTTGCAAGTCTTTGAAAGAACATAAAATTAATCTAATATGAAATAAACAATAACAAATTTTCAGCTTATATTAATTTTGTAAAATCTTTGCCATATGAGTCATCTCTTTATTACATACAAGTACCATATTTGCCATTTAAGCTTCTGAGTCTCTAATTTTAAAAGCTTTGTGGAAGGAACTGTTTGGAAATCCCATAAAGTCAACCCCTTCCCAAGCAAAACTAATGAGACTGAGTTTCTCAGTGCCTGTTTGAGGTGGGGAAGTCAGGACATGTACAAAGTTTCCCCTTCACTTCTGATAGGCTTCTCCGAGAAAATAACATTGCATGAAAAGCCACCCTGAGCTGTTAATGTATTTTGAATGTTTGCATCGATGACACAGAGAAATGCCTTATATGTGAGACCAGGTGAAGCTTCAGCTGGCAGCCATTGGAGACAGAAACTGCATTAGAAGAAAAGAACTAATCTAAAGCTGCATTCTTGCCAATATCCTCTCATGCTTTTGGAGCAGCAGAGACAATACCAAATGCAAACATGCCCCTGCCCACTGCACAGGCCTGGATCATCACAGAGAGGCTGGGATAAGCAAATGAACAGTTTGGCTAAGGACCAAGGAGCAGGTGGTTTTTGTTTTTTTTTTTTAAGATATTGAAAAGCCAAGACACAGTCAAGGTCCCAGAAGGATTTCCAAAAGCAATTAGGAGCCCAAGTTCTGTGAGGCCATCAGTCCTTCTGAAAAGCCTGTATAATAGCAAATGAACTGCATCACTGAACATCAAAATACCTCTGTGCTTGTGCTGCCTTCTGCTAGGGACCTTGATTTCAGAAAGGCAAAGTCTTTATCAGGAAAAGGTTAGAAATTTCTTCCCCTTCTTTAGTTCACCTAGCTTCCCCCCAAATGGGAGAGCTTATTCTCCTCTTGCTTAATGAAATTGTTACTGCCCTATGAACTATTTTAACTGAAATTGTAAGATCAACACTCAATCCTCTGGCTGTGGCCACTCAGATCTTTGCTTTACAGAAAACAATTTGCTTTCATTTGATCGAAGTTTACTTCTCACAGATTTCACTGCAATGCCCCTCTGATCTGATAGCACAGGTTTGCTGGGTCTTTTTTTCAGGCAGAAATCCTTCTTGGATTGGTAAGTGACGCAAAGGTTGCAGCATCCATCCTGGTGCCATCAGATGGTGATGGGCTAAACACTGCCCTCTCCATTTACACATCTCTACTGACAGGAATTGTGCCCATGTGGGACCTTGGGACTGCTGTTCATACACATTTTGTCCTCAGAAACATGATGCCAATCTACTGTACAAAGACTGCGAAAGAATTGCACTGATTTTTTTTTACTTTAGAGAATAAAGTGTTCCCTCAATGTGATAAACATGAACACGACTTTTGCTCAGGCTGCAAATAGCAAATTACTTAATCATCTACTATTTAAGTACCTGTTTGTTTTGTCATGAAGTGAAACTTGTGAGCAAGATAATTTTACACGTAAAGTGCTTCCTGTATCCTTAAATATTAATCCTCAAGTAAAAACAAATTGAAGGTAGTCCCAGGGTCACTTTAGTAAGTCTGAGCTGATGCATCCCACTCTCTCGTATCCCACATTAAATGTTCCTTTGCCTTGTCTTTGTGCCAACACCAACATTTTTGCAGCCTCTGAATGACCTTGGCAGAAAGATGGGGATGGGGATGTAAGCTGGGAGGAACCCAGTCCGGGGAGGGCACAGGGGCCATTACCAGCCACTGGCAGCAGGAACAGGGCTGGAAAATACAGCCAGCCCTGCAAGGGAGAGGGTTTGATGAGGACTTGTGGTCCTAAGATGGAGATGATGGGAAATGTTAAGGGGGCAATTATGAAACGAGACAAGCCCCTGAGAAGGAAAAAACATGGGAACATGGGGTGGTAGAGAGCCAAGGTGGAGGACAGAGTGGAAGGCTGCAGGGGACTGTGCAAGAAATAGGGATGTGAAAGCAAGGGCAGGAGCAGGAGGGGCAGGCGGGAAGCCACAGGAAGGGAAGGGAGGAGAGAGGCCGGGGCTGGGATGTGCGGACACAGGCAGGGGATCAGGTGTGAGGAGCGGGGAGCCGAGCCGGCATGGGCCTGGGAGAGAGCGAGGGGTAAGGGGTGCGCTGCTCTCGCCCAGCGCCTGGTACCGCCGGTGCGAGCGCCGGTGAAGTGCGGGAGCGAAGGACGCGGTCCCGCCCCGGGGCTCCGCAGCCCCGAGGCGCTGCCGGGCGAGAGCCCCCGGGGAGCGGGCGCTGGACCGGCCCGGGCACCCCTCGGCCGCCGGGGAACCCGCGCTGCTGAAGGGGCCGCCGCTGCCCTCGGGCAGCGCTGGCGCGGAGCG
>VWPU01004093.1:0-48244 GCA_013398955.1 Callaeas wilsoni | reverse complement strand
ATAATATAATATAATATAACTAGCAGAGAAATTTCTGCAAAGAAAATGCAACAACCATTACTGATGAGAAGGATGAAGCCAAAGTGCGACTGCATTGCTAAAAGCTGTTATTTTCCTCTGGCACCTGTGGCACTTCCAGCTTTAGTCACCAAAGTAAATTTTCCAGCACATCCTTCAGGGAAGTGCCCAGTCAGCAGTCTAGCTCATGCTTGCTCCATTACAGACCCCTGTCACAGAGACATTGCAAACAGACAAACTATGGCCCAGCTGCCCTGCCAAGGCTGGCAAATAGAGCTTAACCCACTCAAGATATGAAGGACCTTCCATAACACATGGTTTTGATTTTCACAAATATTGAGACTATTCATTGCATTAATGATAAAGTGGATTAAACATGCCCTGTTTTCCTAGATAATGCCCCTCTGGAGTTTCACTGGGACCAAAGTGGATCTGGCATTTAAACTAAAGAAATCCCTGTTTAGCGTGTGGGAGTCTCTGGAGAGGCTTCAGATCTGCAGTGCAGCTGTGAAATACGGCATCTCCTCTGTTGCTTATCAGAGATCTATGTTTCTCCTGGGAAAATTTTGCCCAAAGGATTCAGCCCTTGCCAAATTTTCTACTGGAATTTGTTTGTTTATTTTAAATTTCTTTTTAAACATCTGAAACCAACAAACTTAAAAAATGCTCTAAATCTATCAACTTGAGTTAATCTCTTAAAATAAAATAACAAAAAAATTAATTCCTCCAGGGTGCCAACTTCTATTTCTAAGACTTAGTCTAAAATAGATTTAAATGACTGAAATTCTAAACCCTGAAAATACGAAGTTTAACTGGAAATAATCACAGTTTTCCTTTTCTCCTGTGCTATTACACCTGCTCTTGGCATCTGATTCTCCTGAATTTTAAAATGGTTCATATCAAACAGGCATGTGTGTATACAGTGCTGCTCTTTTGACCTCTGTGCCGGCTTTGCAGCCACAAGGAAATACAGGTACTCAAGGAACAAATCACTCAGGGACAGCTCTGCCTCATCTCCTCCCCACACAGTCCTCCTGGAGAGCTTTTCCCTTTTCTGTGCTCTCTTCCTTCTTCGTGTCTAAACTCATTTGTCATGCAAAAAATATCAGGGCAGGAATGGAGCCAGATATTTTAGGTCCAGTACAACATCTAATGTTTTCCATGGTTTCTACCATGCTGAAAGGCAGAATTTTGCCATGATGCTATGTGGACCCTGGAGATGATATTTGGCTATGAATGCAGCTACATCTCCCACAGCTTCAGGGGTGTTCCAAGCAAAGGGGTGAGCTGGGATCTATAAATAGTGCGTACTAATCCACACTTCAGTTTATAGGGAGGGATGGTAGAAAACACACAGGTACAATCTATTCAGAGAATTTATTAATATTAAATCCTCAGGAGGTATCTCTGCTTACTTCACAAACATCTGTTTGCTGGCAATACCATTCTGATAAACAATTTTCTCAGCCTCAGTATTATAGCAGTACAGACATTACAGGTGAGGATGATAGTGTGGTCCTTTTTGGTGCTGGTGCAGGGTCGTTCTCCCCAGGACAGAGGTGTAGGACCACAGTTCTTTCCTCACACCTGCACCATACATAGACATCTGCAACACATGAAGCACTTGGGCATCAGCAATCACAATCAAGCCCCCAAAGTGAAACTTCAAGGAAAGGTACTCCCCAAGGACACACAGTCCTCTGGGTAAGACTCATTTTAAACTCTAGTGATGTTAGATGGAGATCTTCCAGTGTATCTCAGCATTAAATATGTTTGCCCTGGAAACAGCTTCGAGTGCATATTTTGAATGAAATCTCTTTGCTCTGGAGAGAGCTAATGGTCAACTACTTGTAGGTATTTTTCCCACATCATCATCTGGAATCCTGCTGACTGGTAACAGACAGAGCTGTCTGATGTAATGTATGGCCAAGAATGGAGAATCCCACGTTTCTGCCTGTTTCTGGTGGCTACCCAGGGAATATGGTATTCCCTGAGGAGGACAGTGTGGGAGAACAACCCTCTAATAAAAAGTGAATTCTGATGTTTGTATCTGTATCCAAGCTATTGCAGTGTATACAACGACTTGTGTTTTAAGAGCCTTGCTACCTTGTCTCACTACCCTGGAAAAGACTTTGGAATATTAAATAGAGAACAGTCAATCCCACTATCAGCAAAAATCCTCTAGAAGAGAGAGTCATACTTATCTTAGCCAATATTGATATAATCTCAATTTCATAGGTTATTGCATTTGAAGAACTATTCTGGAACTATTCAGAGAACATACATGTGATGGAGTAAATGAGTAGAATATGATTTACCTTTAAAAGGTCAGGCTGTGTAACAGCATAGATCTCTAAAAAATCTATTTCATTGTATGACCAGCTGGTTGAATGTCTTACTATGATACAGCAGCATCGTGGTACTGTACATTTTTAAGACAATGCTAAATTCAGATCCTGGCTCCAGCTGAAAGGCTCAGGATGCCATCAGTTGCTGTTTGGGGCACTTGCTGAAGAGGAAAGCAGAGTTCAGGGCTGGATCCAGAGCCCCAGAGTCCCTATTTTCCTGCTGCCAGGAGCACTAGTTTTGCCCTACTTGTCTGACTAGGAATGAATGGGACTGGCTTGGTTTTCTTCCAGACCGGGTTTACTTTGCCTCATTATAAACTTCACCATGTACTGTCCTTTCCCCTGCCTTATCTCCCCATCTCCTTCAAGGGCAATGCTGCAATGTAAGAGGGGTGCTTTTGCTGGGAGCTGTTCTGAGCTGAGAGGACAGGCAAAAGTGACCCTTTATCCTGCTTGGTGTTTCAAACAGCTTCCGCCTGCGGGGAGGGGATGTATTGAGAATGTGTGAGAGAAAACACTGAAAAGGGAAAAAAGGCACAAAAAGGGAGGAGAAAAAAAGTACAGCAAGGAAGCTAGAGACAAACTTCAAGTTGTGGATTATTTCTCACCCAGGCTCTAATTAGGAAGCCTCTTGTGGGACTGTGAAGCTGTCAGGCTGCCAAATGTCAGCGTGTTTATCGGAGATCAGGCGAGTCTCCTGTCTGCAGCAGGGAGTTTGGTGCCATGATCCTCCTGGGTCCTTCCAGCGTGTGTGAGTCACTCGGCACTGGCACCTCCGGGAGCTTCGAGGCGCAGTGGAGGGCTCCTTCTTCTCCCTTAAAAACCCAAAAATAAGCCCTTTCCTGGGATTTGGCCTCTACATGCTGGTTCTGCACGGAGAGGGTTAACCATACAGTGCAGAGCAGCTTCAGCGTATGTGACTCAGATTCCCAGGGAAATCCCCAGCTTATCTGATGGAGCCTGTTAGTCTGCTAATTGAATAAGCTCCTATTAAAAGCGCAATGTTTTTTAATGACTGCTAACGACGGGCCAGATTCTGATCTGATCTTTTCGCTTGGGATGGTTTTTGCTGCTGCTCGGGCCCAGCCCCTGATTGCAGGCGGGCAGCCGCCCCCAGCCCGTCCGGCCTCAGCAGAGCCGCAGCCGGGCGCTGAAGCCAGCACACCGGCTCCAGGGCTTTTGGGCTGCGGATGAGCTCCCGGCCTCGAAACTTCTCGTTTAGTGAGCCAGGACTTCAGGATGTGTAATAGGCAGGAAGCTTTTATAGGGGATCTTTAGGAAGAGGTAGAATGCTGTAGTGCAGCCAGCAGAGGAAAGCATTTGTTGGGAGGCTACCAAGGATTCCATGTAACATAATTGCTGCGAATATTTTTTACATGAATGGAGCCGTGCTCTGAGTAATAACTCTGCCGGTGTTGAAATCAGGTTGATTTGTTGATTCTGCATATAAGATGTTGTCTGCGCCTGAATAGGGAAAATGCTGTGTATGGCTCTGCATATGCACATGCAAACCCTAATTTTAATTAGAATTATGTGTATAATATCTGTATCTCCTTTTTCTCAACAGGAATTGACTTTGAGAAGGTATTTGCCTAATAGGAAAAATTTTAATAATGTGATTAGCATTTAAAGTTAACTTAGTTGGCTTCCAGGGTACTTCTGAAGGAGACCCTAACACCTCTGATTTCAGCTAGGCTCAGGATGGGGTTGAGCTCTCTTGCATGATGCTGTGACCACATTTGCCTTCCTTTCCTTACCTGAAACTCCCAGTGGGTTACGCAACCCTATGTGACATCAGAACCATGTGAAGTTTTCTAATAAGAAGACTTTTTTTTGTTGCTTCTTGCAAGCCGGGAATGAGATCTGACCACCTTCGCCCGCACACATCTCCACACCTACTCAGTTCCTTTGTGTCCTTTTTGCTTTTCTCCTAGGAAAGTTTCTATTAAAATGCAGGAGCTTCTTTTAGGAGATCCCACATATCCACACCACTGACACTGAGCTGCTGCTTTAAAAGTTTCATAGCAACCCGTAAGTTGCAGGTTTTTTCCACACAATAACAATAACGAAGTGTCAAAAATCTCAAGCTCCTGTTATTAGAGGCAGAGTCTAAACCCCATTTCTCAGCCTGTTTTCTATTCCCCACTCCCGAGTTGTCAGATGCTGTGACATGGCTCCATCACACCACGACTAGCAGTCCCAACAAACAGAAAATGATTTCCAACTGGCAAACACGCTGTTTACTTTCCAGAAAAATTGCACTTTCCCATCTGACAGCTGATCAAGGGATCTCCTGCTGCTGTCAGCATGAAGAAGTGTTTAAACACAGGGATGGAAGTTTAAACATTTTCTCATTATCACAGAATAAAAAAAATTAAAAAATAATAAAAAATAAAGGCATTGAGTCTCTCCGACCACCTGCTGTGCCAGTAATGAAGCGATGTCACATGACCAGCCGGCGAGGACTTTTATCTCTGCCCCAATATCATTACTGAAGTGACACCTGTCACATGACCCGCATCAGAGCTTTCATCTGGGCTCCCCAAATGCAGTTCTGGCTTGTGAGGGGGATTTTCCCGGCATTTCCCTCCCCCACACAGACTTTAAAGAGCATTGCCCACTTGCACCATTACAGACAGGGGTTTGCAAGTTTTAAAGCCCTTGGATCTTTTCTTGGGCATATACAGTTTGGCCAACAAACTTGCTTTGGCTGAAACAAAACAGAATCCTGGCCTGGGAAAGAAGTTATTTAATTTACTACAAGATGTTTTTAAAGCAAATATTTAAGTCTGATGTTAAATTTTCTTTACATAAAGGAGGATGTTAAAGGATTTCTCAAAAACCTCAGATTTGTTTTTGGTTTTTTATTAGGTGGTGAGAAGAAACAGTTTGATGACCTTTAAGCACAATGATCTCCATTTACATGCACTTTATAAACTCTCACCTGCTTTACCAAAGCATCCTACCCCTGCCAAAAGAAAGTATTTTCTGGGGAAAAAAAAAAGGAAAAGTCAATCCTGCACCTCTCTGTGAACATCTAGGACGTTTTGTGAGGTGTTCAACAGCAAACATTTGGATTTGAGATGGGCCCACATAAATGACAGCAGTACTGCGCACTTACTTGCCAGAACCCATTCATTTATTATCTCAAAACAACATCAGACGTGCAAATGTGACAGGGGATGATCACCCCACAGGAACTACATGTGAGCAGGGTGGAGATAACAGAATATAAACTTTATGGATTTTTCCACGTCCTCCTTTGCTACTCCAAACTCATCCTGAATGAAGTCTGGTACTTTTCTCCCTGCATTATCTGATTCAGCTCACTTAAACAATGAAAAACTAACTCAGCAAATGAGTTCATAGTTTTCCATCTGTTCAGTGAATTAAATCAGTTCTTCAAGGGCTTACAAAGGTGCCAGAGAGAAAAAGAGAAAGACTGTAAAGCTTGAAGCAGGGAGGGAAACTGGGGAAGCAGAACTGCCTTTTTGGGTGGCACTAACTTGGTACATGAATTCAGACGTGTTTCTTCTTACCTACTCTTTCTGACTCATTACAACACTACAACCATTTTCACTGAAAGCTGTTGCCTCTGAGATTGTGCAGGCCAGGGGATGGAAAACCTACTGAGATCAGTACTCCTGATGGTAAATAGTATTCCCATTAGGTGAGGAGTGGTTCGGAGCCAGTTTCTCTCTGATCTGGCATGTTTTAGGCATTGGGCCTACAATGTTGAGTTAATGAACAGAAGACTCCTGGATTGCAGCATATCCAGGGTCCTCTTGGCTTTCTACCCCTCTAGATACAGAATTAAAAGGTATCATTTGACTTTCTGGCAATTTAGCATATGGCTAAATTTAGCAATGGCATGGCCATTATGGGGTAGCAGCTATGTAAAACAGCAAAGCCATTCTGCCCCACTGCTCCAGGGCAGAAGAAATTTACAACTGGTGCTCTGGATAGACCATGAGGAAAAGCCACTCAGTTCTCATCATTAGATCCCTCATTGCCCATGCATGACAAATCCTTTCATTTAACATATCTTGAGCATTTAGTTGCTCTCAATTAGGAGCAGACATTCAGCCACAACTACCTCACTGCAGGCCCTGGAGATCCTGCTTCTTCACTGCTTGTAGTCCAGACATCTCCAAGAATGCAAAAGGATTGCAGAACACCCCCATCCCAGCTTGGGCATCATTTACAACCGCTCTGTTCAGAATTGCAAAGGTCATTGAGAGTGGCTGATGTTTGGGAGGTCTGGGTCCATGCAATCTAGAGATAGAAAGACTTTTGGGACATAGCTTGTCTTTTCATCAAGGCAGAGAATTTTAAGGAACATAACCTAAGGAATACCTTGTCCTGTTAACTGAGCAGTGCCTGCAGATAGTCTATGTCCCTTTTAATGTAGCTAATCTATGCATTCCTGAAATTATGTTTGTAGCAAGGGCAAAGGGGAACATAAACAGTTGTGCTGCTTCCTGCCCAGATCTGCAGTGTGTGGTTGGTAAATGATGGACTGGAGTGGGGCTGGAGATGCAGCTCTCTTACACTAAAAGCTCAGTTTTCAGCTGTTTCCGTGGCTGCCACCCATAGCTCCTTGACTGATTTTGTTCCAGTGCCTCAATGCTCTGCATAATTCTTGCTCGGAGAAGTTCTCCCAGTCATGCCAGTGACACTACTCAGATGAATAAAAATATTCAAGTAGGTTTGTATGTCTGCACCTCAGTGACTTATCTTTGTCTTCCTTTTCTTCCCAGATGTGCTGTGAGGTTACACCAAGGCTACTAGTTTCTATGTCCCAGAGCTAAGAAAAAGTATCCAAGATAACTTGAAACCAAGCAGACTAGTACCTGAACACAGTAAATTAGTTGCTTTCCCAATTCTTCCAGGAAGAATTCTGTGAGAAATTTCACAGTAACTGCAGTTGGGAAAGAGGTCTCTGATTTCCCCAGGTATCCCCATCAGTGCTCACCTCAGATTAGCTTTCCTTCTCATAGTCTGTCAGCAGCCTTGAGATCAAGGAGATTAAAACACCGTGGAAACTCATTAATGAGCCAGGACTGTCTGCAACAGCTGGACCAAAAATGGACTGCATTTGGCTGCATCTTAATTCTCTGCCATCTCCCCTCTGCTCATCAACACCTGCACAAATTTGGGATGCTGTATAAGACCCCTGAATTCAGCTCCAAGCAACCAGTCTGCAGTGCACATGCCTAATGCTCTGCTGGTGTGGAACCAGTATGCTGGTAATCCTGTTAGTAATGGCAGAAGCTCCCTCTAGGAAATTATAACAAATAGTCTTAAACAATTCCTTTTGTTGACAACTCTATCCAAGAAACCATCTTCCCTGGAGACTTCACTCAACTTTTGACTAATCCCCTCCTTCCCCCAGGAGCTCTTTTGTTGAAGGAGATTGTAGGCATACCCCAGGAATGACAGGTCTCTGTAAGCCTTGGATGAGCCTCTACATTCTTTCAATTGTCAGTCCCCATCTGTCCTGTTTGTACATCAATCTTCTGGTCCAGGGAGCTCTCTATTAAGTGACACATGGCTGAGTATATTCTGCAAGTCCAGTGTCCAGACTGTGCTGTTACATCTTCGTTGCCAAGTCAATCCTTCTGACATTGCTTTCTGAAAAACAAAAGGCAGGACATCTGCACAATTTCATTCTCTTCTACTGAAAGGTGACTTTTAAAAACACACACCCCACCCCTCAAACTGTGTCTTTGTTTTATAATCTCAAAGATTTTTCTTCATTTTGTCAACACAAGGAGTTATTTCAAAGGTCCTTGGTGTAAGGCAGGGTACAATCTGCCCCTATTGCAGAGGAATTCTGTTAGGGTAAAAATCCATGGCTGAAGTCCTGAAGCAAAAAGAAAAATAAATCCCAATTACAAGTATTCAGCTGGGCTAGTGCCTTCAGTCACTCTGCTTGTTAAAAGTTGGTTTAAACAAGCTCTTCTCTTCCTGTAGATTCAACTACACTCAGCTGGTACAGTATCACATACGTGTAGGAGGCACAGCATTTGTTATCTGCATATTTATTTTGAGAGGCAGAATGAGAACAGTAGCAGATTCCAATGACCCATATGTTCCTCCTCAGCAGGTAGAGGGAAAGTGGTGGGTGGAATAGGGTAGAAAATGGGTAGAGTGTTGGCATGGAGTATATATCACCCTGGGATAGACAACTGACAGTGTCTCATCTTTTCCTGAAACCAGAAGGAGAACAAGGAGGAGTCTGTGATGATGTTTTGTCCCTTGCTGTGTTGCTCAGGGCCCACGGATTCAAGATGGAGCCTGGTATGTTTAGTTTTTTGGTTTTGTCTATTTTTTTAATTTAGCTCAGGTTGGCAAATGAAGGAAGGCTGGCCAGTTTCATTATGTTCCCAGGAAATTCCATTCTCTCATGTGCCAGCGTGAGGCTGTTGTGCTTTAGATGCCTATCTACCTCTCATTAGATTTGAAAAAGCATACAGAACCCCCTGCTTTCCACTGGTAGCCTATTAAAATGACAAAAAAATTACTGTTTCATTTATAACCTTGCTTGCATGTCTGAATCCAGATGATTTTTTTAAAGAGAATTAATAATATGAACACCATCACATATAGAATGTTTTCCTGTAATGAACTGCAGAAGAAAACTTGAGTTGACATTTAAGCTTGTTCAGTATGCTTTGTAAACAGCTAAAAAAAAGGGACACAATCATTTTGAGGCCAGGTTAACATTAAAAAAAAAGTTTAAGAATTTCTCCTACTAGTTCCAAGTTTTCAATATTTTAAATTATATATTTGTGAAATGCTCTGTAAGGCATTTAAAACGGGCCAAATCCAAGTTCATTGAACACTGATGCATGAGTGCCCTCCTCAAGTGAGTTGTCCCAGAAGCCTTAGTGGAACTGACAGCCAGCTTTTCTGGCAGGATTAGTTCCTCTCTGATCACAGAGAGGGAGCAGCCGTCCTGTCTGCACTCAGCTGAGCAGGTGAGCAGGGAAGGCATTCAGGCTGCTTCCAAAACCCAGTCTGGTCACAGCGCTGGCAATGTCAGGTCTTTCTTAAAAGGATTCGAGGCTGGCCTCTCTGCCTGCTGTTGTCTACATGATGAGGGCAGAAGGGGTAGAGAGGCTGTGAGATCAGGCACTGAGTGCTGGGAGCTGATCCTATAGCAGGTACATGCCATCTACATGCATTGGAAAGCACAGATGGGTAGCTGAGGCGTGTCCTGCTATCCTAAGGTTGCCTCTTAGCTTGGCAGACAATAAGACAGTCGAAGTAATTTGGCCTCAAATCAGTTTCCAGGTCTGCCCTGCAAGCACAGACCCAGCAGTGACACTGACAGGACACATGCTGCTAACAAATGCACAAAGTAAACAAAGAGACAGGATATAATAAAAGGATATTTTCTGGTAATTTATTTCAATAACAGTGATTTTAAGTGAGCTTTTGGTCTTCTGTAACAAAAAGGAGATGAAAAATATTCATGCTGAAGCATCATTTCAAAGTGTGACATTAAAATAGTGATTAATTAAAACCAAGGCTATTACAAGCTAAGGAGATTTTGCCTAGCTCTACTCAGGTTCCAATGTGTGTGAAAGCAAAACAACTAAGCTATGAAATGTGAACTCAGCAGACAAGGACAAAGGAGAACAAAGCAATTTGGTCAGTTTAAGCAAAGGGGAAATGAAGCAATATTTTGATTGGGGAGGCATCAGAGGAAAGGGCACTGGTCTGAGACTTGCCAACATGACAAAACAAATCCAAACCTCTCATGATACCACTGAACATTGTTCATTGGTGGCCATTGGCTTGTTGATCTCTTCTCTCTGAATGTGAGATTTCCTACTTTGTTTTCACTCTGCAATGTGTTCATCCAGCCCTGAGTATCAGATCTGTTTTCCCACCTTCAATACCTGATGGAATTGATGTGCTAAGGGTGATGGCAGCAGCTTTGACAATGGCAACTACATGCTTACCCAAGAATTATTCAATCATCCATGATTTCTACCAAAACTTGCTCAAACCTCCTGAGACATGGCCTTTTCGGTAAGAAGCAAATAGGTCACAGATTTCAGGTTGCAGTCTCACTCCTGGAACTGTGAGCACTGATTGTCCTGTGGAAAAATCAGGTTAAAGAGAAAGCTGCAAAATGGTCCTTTTCCTTCATTGTGCTACTTTTTTAATGTTCTCCTGTGATATTAGCCATAATATAAACTAATTCAGGATCCTATTTCTCACAGCTGCATTCCTTCTGATTGTTTTTGGAAAATTATTTCTTTAATCTAGACACCCTTCTCTAGAAATCTCATCTGCAGTTTCTTTTCTTTTTTTCTTTTTCTTTTTCTCTTTTTCTTTTTCTTTTTCTTTTCCTTTTTCTTTTTCTTTTTCTCTTTTTATTTTTCTCTTTTTCTTTTTTTCTTTTTCTTTTTCTTGGAGCAACCAGCAAAATACTATTTGGTAGAACAGTGGTAGGAATGCAACCCACTAATCAAAAGGATTCAAATGGATCTGCGCACTGCCAAGCTCTCTCCTTCCCACCCAGCAGAGGGGAAAAAAAGAAAAAGAAAAAAGAGATAGAGCGAAGGCACGGAGCTTCTCTCCTTCAGCAATCTCACAAATGCAAAACCTTCCACTCCAGTGACTCCTCATTAACTTACCAAATCTGACAGTCTAATTATCGTAGCTGCTTCACGCTTAGAATAAATAAATACTAAAGTGGGTGTTTAAAGAAATTGAGCAGTGAAATTCAGTCATCTAGACAGTCAATAGAGAGTTTATTTTAAATTTTTATATTCTTATGTATTTATATCATTTTAGGAAAGATAATGAGATAGTTGTCTTTCAGGCTAATTGAGTTCCTATGCTCATGGTTGCTTGCTGTCACAATCTCAAACTTAGCTTTAACTTTTGTGCCTTAGAAACCTGATCACTACATCCCCATTTACTCTTTTCTGCTGATAACTGGGTGAAGTCAGAGGTGCACCTGAGGACAGGAAACGACTACGCGAGACTTCCAGTCTGGATGTCTTTCACAGCAAACAAGACAACTAAATCTTTTCAGATTTGCATTTAAGAGTGTTAAAGGGAAAATGGAAGTCAAAGAAACTTCAGCTATAACTTGCAATTAGACAAAATACAGAAAAACATCTGCTAACCTCTGATGCAATAGTGTCTGCCTCCATGAACGGTATTAACAGCACTCCCCCCAAGAGTGGTTTGTCTCTCTGAACAATAAGACCTTTATAGAGATTCTCTGGCCTGCGATCAGTGAGAGTCAGAGCATTTGATCCATGTCTGTAGGACTTTGTTTCCACAAGTCATGTGGGCCAAACTTTGCGCCAGTTGCTTTTGCAAGAGCAGGAGCTGGGGAGTGAGCAAAGGAAATTTTCCTCCTTTTCCCATCTTTCCCTTTGCCCCATAATCCTAAACAGTGCCCAGCACAATGCCTGCCCCAGGACAGCATGCGGGAAAGAGCTTAAACAGGGCAACATGTCTGGAGTCCTGTGCACTTGGCAAGCATCTGCTGTGATGCTGCAACAGCTCTTTCCTAGGGTGGTGGCTTAATGATGGAATACAAACTTTCATGTCCTATCAGTATGAAGGCAAGCAGATCTTCCACCACCGTGGGGATCACACCAGGTGAAGTGAGAGTTGGTTTTCCTGAGTTAAGTGAAGATTTGTTTTATCACCTTACAGATAAGAAAGCTTCTGGCTTACGAGGGGCAGCTGATTTCCTGCTCATCACCAGCTTTGGTTTATTCCTGTATTAAGACACATTATAAACCAGATTCATACACATGGTAGAAACTTCCTAGGTGTCTGTATCTGACTTACAGTGAAGGATATCTATTTGGTGTGTACAGAGGTCACAAGGCTTGCAGCCTTAACCTCCTCATTGCCCACACTTGGTTACTTGCTTTTTCTTAGCTTAGACGCAACAGACATTACAATGACTGTCAACATCAAGCCTCCCTCCTCCTCCTTGCCTCTGAAAGGTTGAATAGTGGGCCGTTTCAGGAGAAATGGTACAGTGTCTTCATCACCTGGTGCACTGGTTTTGTGTTGCTGGGGGAGGTAACAATTAGAGACCAATTGTATCCAAAAAGAGCAAGTACCTCCTAGTCAAAGCCAAGATCACACCCACGCAACACAGAATCCTCCTCATGGAGCATGTGCTGGAATTTACTACCTGCGAAATTGAGGGCATGGCCAGGGTAGAATGTCTCCTACACTGTGAGAAAGGTCTCTGCTGAGACTGGACATTGGTCCGGTGGGGAAAGGATCTAAGCTGCCAGCTCAGGCCTCCCTGGGCCCTGTGCCTGGGTGGTTTGGCAAGAGCTCTTCCTGCAGTGTGTTTTCTTGGGAGTGCACTGTTGATAACCCCAAATTCCACTGCTTACCTTCCCTGCTTGCAAGCCTGCTCTAAAGCATCGGAGGGCAAAAGAGAGAGAAAATAAACCAAATCTATAACTAAGAATAATAAGCTGCAATTGTTACCGTGTCTGACCTGTCTGACAACAGAGTGAGATACCTCCTCAGAAGGCCCTTTGCACTTCAGGACTGACACTGAGTTGAGAGCACAGCTCATGCTTTCTTGATTCAAGGATCTCATTTTTCTTCCAGGAGGGATTAATTGGACAGAAAACATTCTGCTTTAGCAGGTGGCAAAGGGTTAGACAAGTTTTATCAGAGCTGCTGCAGTGCAGGGCTGCACTGCACAAAGATAATTGTCTCAGGATTGGCTTAGGCCAGAAAAGGGACAGCAAATGCTCCGGTTTTACAAAAGGTCATCACTGCCACCCCTTAGGCTACGAGCCACACTCAAGAGAAGCTGAAGAAACCCTTGCACCTCTCTCTGTTTTTATATTATGTGCTGGTGTCACATGTAGAATTAAGGCCACCAAGACGATCAGCAAGGTTTGAACCCCGGCCTCAGTAATCCCCTCCTAGAGCTAGAGGCACAGGAGTAAGCAGCTGCAGGAGAGGCCCATCTGTGGGCCAGCCCCACTCAGAGGACAGAGAGTCTTCTTCCTCCCTTAGAGCATGGGCTACTCTTTTTTTCTAGCACTTTGCACTCAGAGAAGCATAGCAACAGCAACCTGTTCCAGTCTGTAGGAGTGACCTCCAGGAAGTAAAGAGCCCTGTGCTCCGTTTCCCCCTTCCCAGGGGCAGCAGCCAGCCTCTAACCATTAACATTCCCCCTGGTAATCAGAAATATGCTATTTGAAGGGGTGCTTAACTTCAAAACAGTGATTTCTCCAATTATTTTTTCCCAGGAACTGACCTTTGAAAAACTTCCTCTAGCTTCCAGCTTGTCATAACAACTTATAAAAAGGACAGTTATGGATACGATTATTTCATAAAAACAGAATAATTTCTTATGAGAACCTTTTATTTTTTCAAATGCTGTTTCCATCTTACTCTCTCACACACCTTGGGATCAACTCCCTCTCCTTTCAGCTTTCATCTCCAGATCAGTTTTTGCCCTTCTGCTTTAACTTTCCCCTTCAGAGGATGGCAACTAATAGCCAGCATCCTCCAGAACAAAGTGGGAACAGAATATATTTAAAATCTGCACTGTTATCATAGCAACAAGAAATTTAAAATGATACAGTTAAATTCCAAAATAGCGTTATGCCAAAGTGACACAAGAGAGCAAATGTCTTAAACAATTACGGCAATAGGAATGGCTACATGGGGAATTATTCAGACTTGCCTAAATTTTACAGGCTTAATGAGTCACTCATGAATATGGTCTTGCATGATCGTACTGTACTTGTTTCAGCCCTGTGCACTTTGATTCTGTTCTCAACACATTGGTTGCTATGATAACGCCATGCAGTTTTCTGTCCACAAGGTACTTCTTGCTGCAATATGGGGCATAATAAATATGGGATGGTGCCTGAACCCAGGTGAAATTATATCGGAGAGATTGACACATTATGCCAATCTGTTTTCTCATTCCTTCTATTTCTCCTCAATCTCTCCCTTTCTCTCACACTGTCTCTGTACCTGTTTTTTTCCTCTCTCTCTCTCTCTCTCTCTCTCTGCACTGACACTTTCATCTTCTCCCTTGGGGATTGGAGATGTCACTGCGGGAAGTGCTTGTCCGCCTCTCTGGCAGCAGCAGAGCCCTGTGGCTTTGACAAACCTCATTTAATTGGGAGGAAGCCAGGAGGGTTTGAAAGAACTGAAACATCCACGAAACTCCTTTTATCAGGCATAATTTAAACTCTGCATGGAAAAAACCCTATATGTATAAAGAAAAGTCAACTTCCCTCCTGCTGTGCGTGCTCCCCTCCTCCCCCCCCAGCACAGGCAGGCTCCTGCGAGATTCCATCTTTTCATTTTTCTAAAAGTGTCAAAGTAGATTTGTGCTCTGTGGCTGGGTGAACAGAAAAGGAATGCAGATGTCTCTCACTCAAGCATATATACACACAGAGCACCTTCTGAAGGGCAGCGGTTTGGGGGATTGGGAGAGATGCTAGCTGGCTGCTCCTTCACATGGGACGTGTCACAGGAGCCAGAAATTTGGTTTTCCAATAGCTTGACAACACAGCCCATGAAGGCTTTTTCTTAATTGCCCCTATCTTAAAAAACACCACCAAACAAACTAGTGTACAGAGTGTCTAGGAGGGAACAGGGAATGCAAGGTCCCTTTGGCCTGCTGCCCGATAGGAGGGAGCTTTTCCTAGTGAGGAGCAGCACTGCAGCTTGAGAGACCCTGTATTTATTGTCAGCTCAGGCCAGGAGAGGCAGAACTGTGTGTGCAGCTGTGTGCTAAAGAGAAGGGAGCAAGGGAAGAAGAAAATAAAGCAGGTAAAACTGAGGGAGAACTGGTGTGACAGGGTACAAGGAACAGCTGTCTCAACATCAAAAGGGAGCAGGAGGAGCCGTCCAAGGGAATTGGGGCTAGCACACCATGCTGAGCAGATGGGAATTCAGGACATCAGGAGGGACCAGAGAGTGAGTTATGCTGAACACACTGTGTGAGCCGGGGGAAATCTCCAGGCCCTTGGGGTTACAGAATGGGGGAGAAATGACCTGTCAAAGCATATACACCTCTGCTTTGCAGATGGACCATGATGGCAGCCCATCAAGGTCCCCTTCTTAACACAGTGGTCAAGGGGAAGAAAACAGAAAAACAAGTCGCCAAATTTGCAATGGGATGTAAACTTTGCAGCATACAGGAGTGGGGAAGGAGTGCAGGCAGAAAAGAGACATCCGGGTGAATGGCAGAGACTTTGAAAATAGAGAGGAAACTCACAGTAAATAGCACATGCAGCAGCTCTTTCCTGGTGAGATGAAATTGAGAGTTAACTTACCAGCAGGAACCTGATAGAGCTGAGGAGGCAGAGGGCTGAAAAAGCCATGAAGAAGTGCACCTTGTGCAGAGATTCGGCCTCGAGGGAAGGCTGTGAGCATCCTGGAGGCCAAATTCTCTGCTGCTGGCACCCTGCTCATCCTAGGAAAACAGAAGAAAAAATAGCACAGGAAATGAGGACAAGCCAGAAAGCTGGAACTAGAACATGACCTAGCCCTTCTCAGCTTGAGGCAAAGATAGTGGAGGAACACAGAGGAGCTGGATAAACCCACCCCAGCTATATAGATTTTCAGGACATTTGCTTTTCCATCTGAGTTTGACTACGTTGGAGTATATGCATCCAGGATTTCAGCTCAAACTCATATTTACAGACAAATTTTGGAAACAAATTTCTGTTTTGTAAAAAGAAGGTTGTAAGTGAAAGGGGAAATGATGCTGAGGAGACTGTATTTTACATGTTGTAACTGTAATATCAGAGTTTGGTGGTACCAGTTTACAGTGACAATCCAAATGTAAAAAATAATGTGACTGGCCCACTGAGAAGACTAGAGCTCGAACCTAATAAACCTAAAGAAAATACCATTTCCTCTTCTCCTACCCCAGGACCAGTAGTGCAGCTGGTTGTAAAATGTGTTGGGGATTCTCAGAGAAGAATCTTTTTCTCAGGATGAGTGCTTAAAATAAATGTAATACACATATGCTCCATGCCCAGCAAATACCAATGCCAAGTGGCTGCTCTCTAGAGGAGCACACAGCTGGAGACAAGGAAGTGGAAGAGCGAAAACAAACCAACAAGGAAACAAATAAAAATAGTCATTTAGTTTTACAGCTTTTCCTTTGTTTGTTTGTTCTGATCACGTTTCAGCTTCAGAGCATGGCCTGTTGTGCTTCCTCCCTTAGCCACCAGCAGTGCTTCCCCTCCAAGTGACATCAGGGGCTGGGATCCCCCTGTCCCTGCACTCCCCCTCCCTATACAGGACATTCCACATGCTGACATTTTTGTTTTGAGGAGATAAAATGTAAAATATAAAAGAAGAGGAAAAAAATACCAAGACAGAAGGAAAGAGACCATAAGAAAGAAATTTGTGAAAGGTATCTGGCCTCACTGTGGTAGATAATTGCTGAATTTTCACCTCCAGCAAAACAGTTCAAGCCCCTGCTTCCTTGGGGAGCAGGGATGGGACAGGGAGCCAAAGCATCCAGTCTGAGGCCTCTTGCTAGAGCTGCATGACAGAGTGCCCCTGCCATGGCAGGGTCTTACTGGAGACCTTCTGCCCCCTCGGTCCCTGCCGCTGCAGGCTCCCACTCTGGGCAGCAACACAGTTCAGTGCTTCCCACCATGGCTCAGGCTTCCTGGTGGTGGCTAAGCTCCGTGGAGAGCTTCCCTTTGATTTCTTAATTGTCCATGGAGAGTCACAGCTGAGAAGTCTGTATGAAGTAGCTCTTTCCTTCTCCCAAGCTGAGCATTCCAAGGCAGTTATTTGGCCATGGCAGCACCAGGACTCTAAGGCAGAGCTGGAGCTGGCCCACAATGCAGCCCAGAGCTCTGCCACAGAGGTGCTAGGCCAGCCCCTTGGTATGACCTGTAATGAGGTCTGACAAAGGATTACGGCCAAAAAGCAGAAGTGCAATACAGCACAGCTGCAAGGAATATACTTATTTCTTTGTTCAGGCTGAGAGGATTTGTTCTGTTCCAGGACCTGCATTTTCAGGCTTTGGGACATATTGAGCTTTCTGTGTTTCTCAAGTTGTGCGTGACAATGGCTGGCATTTCAGTAACCTGTGCTTTGCTGAAAACTTTAGCATATTTATTCAGCCATTTAGAACAGCACCTGGGAAATCCTGCTCTGAAGGGCAGCACACTTACCTCCTAGCAGGGCTGGATCCCAAGCAATCAGCTGAACAGGTAATAAACAGCAATGAAAAATGTTATGTCAAAGGATGTTTGATTATTGATGTCTGCATGTACACAATCCTGAGGACAAATCCTGTCTTGTCTTTTCCTACCTACCTACAAAACCGGCTGTGTGCCTCAAAATCAGTTTAGGGGGGTTTGATTTGAATGACTCCCTCAGCTAGGTCAGGGCACTTTGATTATAAATTTCTTTCACTGATATATATATACATTCTGTATTATGTGTATATGTGTATGTGTGTGTGTACATGCTTGAAAAAATACTCCCTTCCCTTAGCACACTAGGGAGTGATTCAGCAGTGCTGGTGTGTCTGGTCAAGCTGCGTGTGTAACCATGGCCTCCATCTCATAGCTTTGGCCACTAAGAATGTGATTTTTCCCCTCCTAACTAATCACAAGATTATTTCATTGTCTCATGAAAATGCTGTCCTAGCATGTCTTCCTTACTGTCTCTCTCTCTCTCTCCTACCGTTTCAGAGAAACATTCTCTGTTTTCAAAAATGAAAACTGGGACAGTGCGAAGTCTGTCCTCAGTCTGGGCAAGAGGGCCTGGGAAAGTACGACCTTCTCAGTTGAACTGTGCCCCACAAAAAGCTGCACGCAAAGTCATTGAATCACTGCTTATCTCAGAATAATCACTACTCCTCTGAGAATAATAAACCCACTATGTGTCTACCTTTACTGCGATCTCTCAAAATCAGTTGCTTAACTGATGTTAGATCTGCTTGTTACTACAGAGCCACCCTGCTCTTCCTGAGCTTGCCAAAAGAGCTCATTTCAAGTTAAATGATTGCATAAAGAAACAAATAAACCCAGAGGCGATTTTGACATTGCTGTTATAGGTAGCTTACCTGTCACAGATGACTCCGAGTCTCTGAGGTCTCCTGGAAGCAACCAGTTCTACAAAGTATAATATGCAATCACAAGATTAAATGAAAATCAAGCCAAAACCCATTCTTTGAGCCTCTGCAAAAAATGTGCTCAGAATTTCAAAGGGCCCTATAGAATCTATCATCTTATTATTTATAAATATACATTATTCCTATAGGACTTGAGTACCTGCATTGATCTTAATAAGGCTGTTGCAGTTCTGTAACCCTTTCCTTTCATGTATCTGTGACTATAGGCCTTGGACCTCCTCCTGCTACAATGCAAGTCTTAGCTTTGACATCAATAAAAGCAGTATCAGTCCCTAAAGCCTTCACACAAAGGAAGCAAAAAGAAGTTTGCAGGCCTGAATCTCCAGCAATTGTCTTGGCTTTCCAAGGGGCTGCTGAGCTTCACATATTGCCCCGTGGGTACAGGAGGCTTTTCTACATGGATGCAGCAGTAAGACTGGGGATAGAGACGAGGCACTTTGATCCCACTCTCTTCTTGCCCACAGCTCTCACTAAGTTTGTTGTTTGTCCAGTTAACCATGCTCATGGAAGCTTTGTACTCACTGATGATTGTGACCTCTATCAGACTGGAACTTCGCAGAGTTTGCAGTTTCGTGAAGTCTGTGTTCTTGTTGGTATTTTTCAAGGACATATTTCTAAACATTGTGGTAAATATAGAGGAATACATTCCTCAAATGTTTTATTGTAAAGCACAGATTTTCTCAGGCTTAGATATGAATGAATGGCTTAAGCCTGGAAAACTTCTCTTTAGAGCTCATCAACAGAGAGATTTTCTTGCATCAGAAATGCTGCAATTTCTACCCACCTACATTTTCCTGAGCAGTGTTTCTGACAGCAGAGCATGAACAGTGGCACTCTAGTCATGGAAAGGAGAGCAGGAAGGGTGGTGACGACCTCTCTTCCAGCTCAGCCTGGACAAGCACTCCCCACAGCAGTGAGACCACCAGGAGGCAAGCACCACTGAGTCTCTGTTGCCAGCAGACTCGGGGCTCGGTTGGGCTTTATGCTGCACCCTCCAAGAGCATCTGCCCTCCCTTCCTGCCTGGAAGCACCAGGCACCTCACTCAGGGACAGGAGCTGCCGCTGCAGTCGAACCGAGAGTCCCCTCTGCCTTTGCCTGCGCGGCCATTTCCAGAGTGCCAGACCCAGTGTCTGACTTGATGCACAGACAACTTGAAAAAGTGCAAATGACTGAACTTCCAGCCCTTGACCTTTCCAGCAGCAATCTTTCACCATTAAACCAGGCAAGCAGGTTGTTAAACGTGTCTATCACAGGGTAAGTAACAGTTCAGAATTGAATTGTTCTCCTACACCCAAATACTAAGGTAATTTCTAGAGCAGTACATGGGAATATAGCTTGGGGTGGAATTCATGATGGTTTATGTGCCAGAGCGCTGGACTATCACCAATACATAGAAGTTATATATTAGCATCTTGAATACTCCCTTCCCAAATAAGTCACCAAAACTGACAGAACCTTCCTCTTGGATCACTAGTAACATTTTCACTGGATCATCTTGACTGTAATAAAAATGTAGAAATAAATTATCCATATTTAGCAGAGATGTAAAGTTTCCAGATAGAATAGAAGAAAAACAATTTTTAAAATGGTTTAGAAAGGCAAAAAAATTTTCTGTATGAGGTACAAATTTTTGCCTCTTCAGAGATCTGGCCAAAAACTTTCAGATATTGTAACCTCCTGTCAGAAAAATTTGATTTGTAAGATGAAAACATTCTATGACAATATATCAATTTCATTAAATATTTAGTAAAATGCCAAGATTACTTAAGTATTGTACTTTACTGAAATCTTTCAACATTAATATTCTTTAATGAGTTTAACACAGAATTTTTAAAATGCATGTTCAGTTGGTAACAGCAGGGCAAAATGTTTCAATGAAATCTAAGGGAAATATCACTTTTTTTTTGTGGAGGCATTTTCAGGATTAACATTCCAAAGAGGAAATAGGATTTTCTTTGCATTAGAAATAGAAATAGCAGCTTGCTTACTGGGAACTGGGAGGAATACCTGAATTATAGTGTTTGCCGTCTTGAGCAAGCCTCTTGACTTAAATTTATCTTTTATGTAACCTGAAGATTAATAATTATCTGCAAGGGATAGTGTAAGAGCCAGTGAGCCAACTACTCCTGTCCCTGTCCAAACACATCTCTCAGTGAAGAATTCAGCTTGAGTGAGGACTGCCAAATTTGCCACTTTGAGTTTACAGAGCTTTGATTATAAATGGGAGATATGGGTAAGAAAACAATGTGTCTCTGCTCAAGGATTTAATGCAGTTAACTAATGCACTTTAAATCAGTTCAGATTAATCTCCTGACTCACCCCATATAGGCAAATCCTTAGAGAATGCCAAGGCCCCATTGTGTTGAGCAGGGTAAAAAGAAAGCAGTAAATATTTTCCCTACTGTAAGATTAAGACCAATCAAAAATTGTAAAACACTGTAAACAGCTACTCCATAAAGGTAAGAGATAAAGAATATTTAGATCATTCCAAAAAGTGGATGAACTACTGATTTAATCATCTCACAATGATGATCTAGACATAAAATGATGGGATTGTGTAGGACTGATTGGCTTTTTTAACAATATGAGTAGATCTGAAAGATAGCACTTGGGTTTGTTATTTTCTATCCTTATGCAAGGCAGAGTGTGCTAATGAGGAAATACCTTCCTATTTGAAAACCCAGGTGGAAGTGGCTAATGAACTGATAATGAGGCAAGCAAGCCAGAGGACAAAAGTTAAACTTTCCTAATTGATGAAGAGAGAGAAAGAGGATGCCAAGTGCTGCTGGATGGAGGCAGTGGGGTTGCAGGCTCAGAGAGAAAATTTCTCTCATTAGTGAAATCTCTGTGGCTGCAGGACAGCAGCAGAGCTCTGCCTGTGAGGCAGGCTGGAAACTGCAGGCTGTGCCCATTGCCACGCAGATGGGAAGTTTCCCTGCACCCTGGCTAGCATACATTGCACATTAGTTACAGTGCTGCTCTTCCCTTTGAGATCAAAGCCACGTGCAGTTTATTATGACAATAAAAATTTTATCGTCTTAGAATTCAGTTTTCAACCATCCCATTTGCTAAATGAAACATCAGCATAAAAAGTGAGATTAAAAAAAAAAAAAGGAAAAGCACTTGGAATGCAGACTTTATCTGCATTTTCACAAATGTCATGGGAAGTTTGCGTTTCAGGGCCTGCTGCTTGTTGCCTCCATCTGCTGGTGACATTTTGGAAAAGCAACAGACACTGAAAATCCCTACCTGAGAGCGCAAGTTGACTCTGGAAAGCTTCTAAATCTCATTCAGCATACCAAAGCCTGCAGATACGTGAAAAACTAGGTTTTATTTGAAAGTCATTGCTGCATCTGAAGAGGCCTTGTGTGAAACCTGTATCTGCTTTGAGAGGTGATATTACCTGGCATAGGAAACTTCATCTGTCAGCCTGTGCAATAAATCAAGGAGTAAAGCTCACTCTAGCAAGTTCATCATGTTACAGATAGATATGCACTGCTCCCCACTCTTGGTATTCAAAAGTCAGAAAAAGGAAACAAAAACTAACTTGGTACATTGGGCGCTCCAGTATTCCCAGTTTGGCAAAAGCACTAGCTTAATGTCATGGGCTGTGATTCCTAATCCTTTCCTGCCCTTGACCCCCGCTGTCTAGATTCAAACTTGTAACCATTAATGGGGCTGGATCAAAACACTGGCCTTCTGGTGTCACCAGTGGTGTTTAGAGGGGATTTAAACTCACTGCTTTTCAGCGCAGTGAAATGAACACAGCAGTAGATTAATGCAAGGATTTGAGCTCACACAGCATGAGAGCTTTCAAAAATAGTGTTAACAGAGCTACAACTGCCTCTTTCAGGGGAAGCAAAATGAGGGAACAGAACAAATGAACAAACACAGGGCAAAGCCTTGTCACTATGGGTAGGGCTGGTAAGCCCGCAGAGCCAGGGAGACAGCCAGCGAGTGTGCTGAGATGTGGGGCAGCAGCTCTCCCAATCCTTCATGTTCTCCAGGGAATGGCTCTCCAACCTGCTTGCAGGCCCTATGACTGCACGTAATTCCCTACCCCAAGTGTCTTTCCTGCAGAGAGGAGGTGAAATCACAAGCTGTAGGGCTGGCCACGAACGAGTTACTCACCCATCCTGCCCATTCACCAGGAGTCAGGTTGAGACTTTGGCAAACTGTAGGGAATGGGCATGAGGCTGTTCCTGAACTTCTTTGTGCAAGAAGACGCTGGGGCGTAGGGTAGTCAAAAACTCCTTTGCACATTTCATCCTCTGCCAGTTGCCCATAGAGGAGGCAGGGAAGCTGCTTTTCCTCCAGCTGCCCTGTGTGTGCCTGACCCCCAGACCCCACAGCCCATGCCGTATCCTCTGCAGACTGCAGCAGGATGTGCTCAAGCCCACAGCAGTGACAGGAAAACATCTAAAGGTTTCCAGCTTTCATTTCTAAGATTCCTACTAACCCACCTGGCCCAGGAACCCTTCCACTAACAATCTCAGTCTGGGGCTGAGCCTACGCTGCCTGCCGAATCCAGTGGGAGTTTTGCCATCAACTTCAATGAGAATAGGATCACACCTCAGTGCTTTGTTTTGCCCGTGTTCGTTCCTTGCCTCGGGCAGGAACCTGTTTGTTTGTTTGCTGCCTGTGCTCAGTGTGAACTTCAATAGGACTAGCTAAAAGAATTCAAACCATCAGATTTGGGGAAGAGCTCCAAAGTTTGTTTGCTTATCTGAACAAACCCAGGCACCCAGATTCGCACAAATGGTCTGGGAATAACCTCAGGAGAGAAGGTTTTCTCCGGCAGACTCCACAGATTGTACTCAGGCTGAGCATGTCCTGGGGGGGGAAACAGCACTTGTGCTTCAGGGAAGAGAGGGGAAGTGCCCAGAAGCATATAAATGGCAAATAGCTTTAAACAATGAGACTAATTTGTCTTCTTGCCGGCAGTCCTATCAAAAAGTGAATTGATTTAGTTCATGAGTAGGGCAAATATTCCAACTTTAAACTAGCCTTCTTCTCCCACACTGGTTTGTGTAATCCAGGTGTGACCCAAGTGCTTGGCTTCAGTATGTGGCTGGAACGGCTTGAAGCCCCTTAGGCTCTCAAGAAGGGAAAGGGATATTGCCTCTCCAGCTAACACAGCTATTGCCCCAAACACTGACATAGCACCCCTCTTCCATGTGTTTGCCAGCTCGGTGGGATGCTCCAACAGAATGGTGTCCTCTGAGTCCTGCATTTCTGCCTGGTCCAGCCACAAAAGGCACCAGCATCCCAGTATCACAGCATAGGTCAATTCTGCCCCTCTGGAGTCCATTAGGGAAACTTTCTATCAAGTCTGAAAGCAAGTCAGACTTGAAAACTGCTTATGATGACTCGACTTTACTGGAGCTATTGCCATGCTGCCCAGGTGCCTGTCCTCTCCTTCCTGGCCCTGCCACTGGCACCCTCCACAGCAGCAGAGGAAGCACTGCTACTCAGACAAAGCAGAGATGAGGGAATTACTACTCAGAGCAGTTCTAGGCACTCATATTCTCTGTTGTCTGTGCAAGTTTTTTTGCTAGCATAGCCTTAATGCTTGCACTTTTAGGTTGTCCCTCTACATAGCATCTGGATACCTAATCATCATCACTTGGAGTTTATATGTTTGTATTTTTGAGGCCTTGTATTAGCAGATGACTGGCATAAAAAAATTCTTTGTGATTAGTTCCTCCTACACAGAAGCATTTCTTTATCTCCCAGACTACTCTTCTCAACTTGTAGACTACCCAGCCAAGCCTTCTACAACTTAGAGAAGAAAATGCTTCCTCCAGCTGTCTGCTCTGTGCTTGCTTGCTATCCAAATTAAACTTGCTGTGGACAGCGACACATTCCCATTTCACGCTGGTTTGATTAATGTGTCTCAGCTAATTGTGTGAAAGATTCCAGTCCTTTCGACTGTGAGACCAGGTTATTGTTCAGCCAATCTCAGCTACCATGTGAAAATGGGGGCTGTTTAGTGTTCATGCACCAAAATCAAAGGAGGGGCATCTTGGACTGGGTCACAGAGCAACACCCACTTCTTTGAAAAGATGTTACTATGCTCTACTAAACCTGTAAACCTCTTACTCAAAGCACGTCTTCTCCCTCCTCCTCTCCCCCCTGTTCTTTTTTTCCCCTTCCAGATAGACAGGCTACCCCCACCACTCTCCTATGGCATAAGTGAGAGAGAATGGCTAGATTGTAGATGGGTGAATTTCACATTCTAGGGTTTTTAATATTTCACTTTTATATTTCTCTTACAGAATGATCCTGCTGAGAGGCTGAGAATCAGTGCTCATCATTTCCCCCTCACTGACACTTGAATATATTTTCCCAGGAGAAAACATTAAACAAAAAGAGAAAGAGAGAAAGGGAGAGAGAGAGAGGGAGAGGGAGAGTGACTGAGCTAGCTTTTCAAAGCATACTTCTCAACCTGCCCACATCAAAATAAGAGACAACTGGCCCTTTGAAGTCCAGGACACAGACTTCTCTACCAGCCCATGTGGAAATAAAAGAATCCAGCTTTGTAAATCACACAGATTTCTCACCTTGCCCACATCAAAATCAGGGACAGTGACCTTTAAAGCTTAGGTTTAAAGGTCTCCAAACCAATCTCCATAAAAATAAGGAGAGTTCAGATGAACTACGTCTCCAGGTGCCTGTCAGCTTTTCCAGTCTAAACCAGGAGATATTGGTCCTTTGCACTGAGGAGTGGAGACCAAATACACTGTGAGATTCGCAGCAATGAAATCTTCCATTAGACTTGCACGTACCAGCACTCAGTGAGGCAACTTTGCCACACATGTACCTTTGTTTGTATACTCAGCCAATCCCACTGTTGTTGTAGGTCCTACAACACCGTCATTAAGTGGCTCAAGGCATTTAGTAACACCGAAGCACAGGATTTTTCATAAGAATTACTGACCCAACAATTGGCTAGTGGCGAAAACAATTGGCTAGTCAGAGAAAAAGTTGACCTTCTTATAAGTTAAATCCTACCTGGGTTATAGTTGGGGAGCTTGGAAAGTCCTGGCCAGGTGTCTTCAGTTGGGACCCCCAATACCTGCAAAAGAAGAAAGAGAGTGAGAAGAACAATAACCTCTGTCTGCCCATTCTTTGCCTTGGTGTGGAGTTGGAGGAATCAGTCTCAGTGGAGAGTGACTGGCCTTCCCTGTAAACCAATGGAGAATTACACTGCCCTGGCTGGTGCTGGATCTACCACTGTGCATAAAGGACACTGACATTTTAGCGCTTGATTATGTAGCAGGAAGGCTCCTGCTGAGACTGAATGTTGTTGCTGCTGGGAACATCACTGAAGGCATATGCAGCTTCACTGCCAGGTGCCACTGCTGCCTGTGCTTGCCAACCCAGGGGTCACACCGTTGAGCCCTTTTCAGTGCTGAAGGACCAGAGCTGCACTGGGCACTCGCTGTGCCCACTTGCACTGGCAGCAGCTGCTATGCTCAGCTGCAGCACAGGCTGTGAGCTCTGAGAGAAACCCTTGCCTTCTGAGGTGAAAAGTAATGCTGGCAGACAGGTCTAGTAGCTGGAGCTAGAAAGCAGTGCAGAGCCTCCTTCTGAAGGATACAGAGCTTCAGCAGTGTCTTTGGCCTTTATTGGGGATTGTGGGCTTCAGCAGCAGCTGCTCACTGAGCAAAATCTGGGCCAGTAAAGCCTCCTCTGACTTCATTTTAGTTGCTGAAATGTGTGAGATCAAGCATATCTGGATTTCTGCAGTTGTGGATATTTAGCGTTGTTATCATTATTACTTAACGCATGCAAAGTGCCATGTGCCTATTGATATGGATGATTTGTGCTAAAGAGGTAAAGCCACATATTTAGGAAGAGTTCACAGCGTGTGAAATGGTAGTATAATTCCATACTGCTAGCTCCAAGCATTCAAAGCTTTCATCTAAACAACTGCCAGAATTATCAAGTTTCCTTAAAAAACAGTGAAATTTTAACGTGAAAAGTTTCAGAGTTTTTATTCATTTTCTCTTCTCCAACACTAGATTTGTCTCACATTAGTTATCCTTTGCATATGATAGACAATTCCTGTTCCTTAAAATGTAAGCTGAGATATATGATATGGGGAACTTGGCCTCACAAAAATTTGTAGTAAGATTGCAAGAAAACAGGCATCAGTGAAAAAATACATTAAAGAAGGAAGAAATATAAAGTCAGCTTGTTGCAGTTGTAAAGCATCTGGTAGTTGATTGTTTTTCTCCCTCGCAGCTGGGAAACAGCTATGACAATTGCAGTACCTGGAGAAGACAGCCACAAGCAGGGCGTGCATCTCACAGCTGGCACACATTAGCACGGTGGCCTCTGGAGCAAAGCGGGTTGCTGTGGCCCATGGTTCCAAACTGCTTATGGACTCAGCCTGCCACAGCAAAGACTAAGGGGTAGGATCCTTGTCTCTGCTCACCTGTAAAATCAGCCTTGGAAGCTTGAAAACTCCCCCAAGAGAAGGCATCTTGCAGTGTTCAGCCAGCTGAGGATGTTGGAAGTTGGTTCGCACCAAGGGTAATTTGACAGCCCTGGGTGAGGATGCCTTCTTGACTGGTGTGTGCATCATGTGAGTAGGGCAGGTCTGCCCAAAGCAAACTTTGTATGCACAGGAAAGAGAGAGCTGGCATTTGAACTTGAGTCCAGAATTTGCTCTTTTTGCTATCTTGTTAGCTTTCCAGGAAGCCCTGCTCAGTGGGCCCTCATTCTTCAAGGTTTCTTGCGAGCTATCAAACATCAGTTCTACAGGATCAGAGGAAACTGCCTAAGTTCAGTGCATAGTAAAATCATACTCGCCAGGGTTAGCTCAGCATTCTGCTTCTTTTGGTGAGGAATTAAAGAAAATAGTTATTTGTCTGTGCTTATACTTTTCTACATAAGGCTTTCCGCAAATACTTACATTTCACTGCATCAAAGGGTAAAAGCATTCAGAGCACCAATCACTGAAAGACATATCAATTTATATTTGTATTTTCTGAGCCCTTTCTTTACAAAAGATGCTTTTCCAACCTGTAAACTTGCATCTCTTTTTGTTTTCCAGATCCAGGCAAGTGATCTTCTCTTCTCTTCTCTTCTCTTCTCTTCTCTTCTCTTCTCTTCTCTTCTCTTCTCTTCTCTTCTCTTCTCTTCTCTTCTTCTCTCCTCTCTCCTCTTCTCCCCCTTCTCCCTTCCCTCTCCCCTCTTCTCTTCTCTTCTCTTCTCTTCTCTTCTCTTCTCTTCTCTTCTCTTCTCTTCTCTTCTCTTCTCTTCTCTTCTCTTCTCTTCTCTTCTCTCTTCTCTTCTCTTCTCTCTTCTCTCCTCTCTCCTCTCTCCTCTCTCCTCTCTCCTCTCTCCTCTCTCCTCTCTTCTCTCTTCTCTCTCCTCTCTCCTCTCTTCTCTCTTCTCTCTTCTCTCTTTTCTTCCATTCTCTTCCAATCTCTTCTCTTTTTTCCCCGACCTAGACCTTTAGTGAGATTCCTTGCCAAATCAGACAACGTGTTACAGTTATTTATTTGAAATTAATTATTCTCTTACAATTGTTTTACCTGTTGTGTATCCACCCTAAATCTAGATGTTAAATCTCTAGTCCATGCCATCAGACAAAACAAAGCAGCTTCTCTTTACTTCACTCTATAGGGAAAGGTCTTGCTGCAGGTCAGTTCAGTCCGCTTGGGAAGACACAGTTTCAGCCAGAAACATTTTTACAGTGTCTGTATTTCAGCAAATGTTTTAAGATGGTGTAAGTCACTGTCCTTTCTCTCTGCTCTCTAACTGCTTGATTCTCCTGTGATGACTTAGCTGAAGGAATCAACCTAGCCGATTTTGCTTAATTTTGTTGGGAAGCCTTATTTTGTTTTATGTTGAGGAGCCTTGTAGTCATTCATTTGGCACAATGTTCAGCTCAGCAACAGAAGCATCCTGCTGGCATTCTGTAGCCTAATCCAGCCCACACAAAGTCCTTCTCAGGATGATGTTAATCAATAAGATGGAGCTTTTGCATGCAAATCCTATGCCTGGCCTCTCAAAATTTGAGTGGTGGATCTTAAGTTTTTCAGGTTTGCTTGCTGTCCATGCCATGACCAAACTGAAGACACTGCAGTTCGCGTTCACTCATGCCACGCTTCCATAACCAACGCTGCCAGCCTTCCCATTTGGCCCTGCTCCTGTGCCATGCCTTCATGAGTACCAGTGGTCATTAGTGCTACTGTTTGTGCAGTCAGAAGATGAGCCGGGCAAAGAAGCTGTTCTCATTTAGAGTAAGCAAAGCCAGGGAGTAAACAAAGTCACGGGGTCCCCCGTTCATGTAGTCCCACATGTGAGAGGTGACACAGGAGCAGCAATGAGCAGCCAGGGATAGAGATGGGGGATGGAGACTGCTTTAGGTGCCACTTGCCTCTAGAAGAATTGTTGGTAAAATGACAGCCAGTCAGTCCTGATGATTCAACAGGACAGACACATTTCACAGAACGGGGATTTTCCAACCATATATCGATACGGTGTCTGAACCAACAGTCTCACATGGAGATGAGCATGCTGGGTGATACAGACTCATGCACACAAATGCAGATGGTCTCTGTACCAGTGCAGGGTGCCTCTACTACTAGAAAATGAAAGGAACTGACTATTAGAAAACAGTAGGAATCCCCATTCTGAACCTCACACTCGGCAAAATATCTCAAGTTAAACATCGAAAGCCTCTAAGGAGCTTTGAAATCTTGGTCTAACACAGAGCCTCATTCCAGGCTGTATAATATCATAAAACCTCCTGTGAAAAGCACTAATTATTTCATAGCTCTTTAAACTTCCTCATGATTTTTAAATAAGGGGTTCTTTTGCCTTCTATAGCACAAATCCTATTAATCATGGTATTAGTTATAATACCAGAGAAATTATGATAGTGCTATAACCCTCTAATGCAAAACCACAGGAAATGTATCCAGAGATTTCAGAGACATAAGTGTAAGGATAGCCTTCATTCACACTCTGAGAAACTGGACCCTGCCCTGGCTTTGAACCTTGTTAATTGCCCAACTACTGATTTTTTATCCCCAATAATTCTTTTTCCCCCCACTCTCTGTGAAAGGGAAATTCAGCATTTATTTAAACGAGCTGAACTCAAGTGTAAAAACTGGATGCACTTGTCTGACTTTTTATCACATTCCTAGTTACAAGCAGAGAGAAAAACCCCACCAAGCAGGAGTGTTTCTGGATGAAGGGGGTTAAGCAGGAAAAATCTGGCTTATGCAGTCTAAAGGCTATCAAGTAATTTCTCATGATTTTCTGAACTTCATTTTTTTCCGTACTTTCTCCTTTGAAAACCCGTGTTTCAGAAACACTCTATGCAGAAGAGTAAATCCTTGGGAGAAGATGTGAAAGGTCAGACACAGAATCACAGAATCACAGAATCACAGAATCACAGAATCTGTTGAGTTGGAAGGGACCCGAAAGTATCATTGAGTCCAACTCCTGGCCCTGCACAGGACACCTCAAGACACCATGTGCCTGACAGTGTTGTCCAAACGCTTCTTGAGCTCTTTCAGTCTTGGTGCTAGCTTCCCTGGGGAGCCTGTTCCAGTGCCAAACCACCCTCTGGGTGAAGAACCTTTTTTTACTATCCAACCTAAGCCTCCCCTGACACAACTTCAGGCCATTCTCTTGAGTCCTGTCACTGGTCACCAGAGAGAAGAGATCAGTGTCTGCCCCTTCACTTCCCCTCACCAGGAAGTTGTGACTGCAATGGGGTCTCCCCTCAGTCTCCTCTTCTCCAGGCTGAACAGACCAAGTGATGCCTACAGCAAGACTTGATACGAATCCATAGGTCGACCCTGCTGTTGAGTCAGCAACAGGGTCTGCAAGAGCGGTCAGGAACACACAGAACCTGTCAGTGCTGCTGACTGCCTCAGTTCTACCAAGCTGCACGAGGGATGTGGCTCCCTGTTGCTGTTTCCCCAGCAGAAAAACCAACTTAAGAAGCTCCCGAATATGTTGCTCTCACTCACTGCTACCTTTGTAAAGTAATTTCATACTTTCCGTTATGCCAAATCAGTCTCTAGAGCCACACCATAAACTGGATGATACAAAACGTGCCAAGTTAAAATGAAGAAGGATCTCTGACAAACCTCAGGGTCTTGCCATTTTCTAGGTAGTTCAGGAGCAATATTAGAGCTCCTTTGTGAGAATGTGGTGTGCTGTATCCTATAGTAAGTAAAGGATTTAAAAAGAAGCAACAGAATTTGCAGTACCTGCACACCTTTTATGCCTTCTTCAATTTGATGTCACTTTAATTGGCTTTAAATTTTTGATGAGATGACAAACATCAAAGGGAAGTCATTTGATTTACTCCTGTGTCTGTAAGAAAGTTGCCAAATATAAAATGGGTTACGAAGTCTGCTATGAACTTGGCAGATTAGACCAAATTATTTCTGCTATTCACAGGACCTATGCTGAGGACTTCCAAATTAAGTAGGCTAGAGCAATGGATTCTTTTTCTCTTCCATTTCAGGGTGTATTTTACTCACCGCCCAGATCTTCTCCAGCTGTTCATGAGTGCCAGAAGTTGCTGCAAATATTGGCTGACCCTGGATCATTTCCACAAATATACAGCCTGCACTCCTGCAAGAAACCCATGGTATTACCTCATTCACATAAATGACATATATAATATGATTGTTAGGATGGGCAGGGAGAGAGGCAGAGATAATTGTCGGAATGGAAATTTAGAAATTCTGATTTGTAAATGCAGAAATCCTGATATAAGTTGTAAATCGTGTGTATATATATATATATAGCAGCTCAAGTCTGAAAAGTACCAGTCTGATGTGTCAGTATTGTACACCCACCAAAGGTCATCTAGTGAGAGTGTGTGGGAAGCAAGGCAGGATGTGGGGTGTCTGTATAGATGTAAATAAATAGAGGCTTCAGTGAAGACTGGTAATACCTTTATATTATGGTGGTAGGAAAGATGTAGCATTATAAAAACCCCCACTGATTGCAGAAAGTCAGGAAGGTTTCCTTTGGGAAGAACCATCTTGCACAGCCCTGATCTTGCAGCATGTTCTAAGCACTGCAACGGGCCCATGTTGCAAGTTGTATGTAGTATCATTAATCTCATCCCAGTCCTACAGATTGAATCACTTGAATTGAAAAGCTCCCAAGTCAAATAGGATAGGAGCAGACCAAAGATAAGTTACATTCACATGCCTCCAGGATTTCAGAAAAAAACCAAAGCGGTCAAGGTTCCATACAAGTCTGTTCCCATCTCCTTTTTCTCATCATCACCACCCACTAAAAAAAACAATTCACTTTTCACCAGCAGGACAAGACAGGTGATACCCTTGGAAATGAAACCCACTAAACGCTATCTTTTTTTCCGGTACCAAACTACTTGTTTCAGGTCTCTGTTCATTAATCCTGTTACAAACTATGTGAAAAAAGGGTCATGGCAGAAGCCTGTGGAATATGAGGTTACTTCCCATGAGAAAAGGGTGCAAAATTGGAGTACTAACAGTAGGAAAGATAAACAGGGAACTACTACACAGTTCATTGGCTTGAAGGATATATTAGATGCAGAAAGAACCCAGAGGCACTAAGTACTATAGCCATTTTCCTTCAGAAGCTCTTCCTTGGAAAGCTGAAGGCAAAATTTCATAGCATAAAGAACCTGGTCATAACAGCAAGTTAAAATATTCTTATTTTTATGCCATCCCCTGCTCTGCACTTGCACCAAAACAAACGAGCCAGCTTAAAAAAAACCCCCAACACCTGCAAAATTTCTTAGTTTTACTAAGGTGGATTAATCTTCATGGCAATAATGGTGAGATAGCTGTCATCAAGGTAGACTTGCCTATTTGCAACTATTCCCATCTCTTACTGTATGGTGTAAAACTCCACTCATTTACCTTTTAATAATTTCCTTCAAATTTTTTTTCTAGGTTTTCTGTCTTCTCACTAAGTCCCATTGCCACTTTTCAGGTTTCAGTCTCATTCTTCTTTGGTTATATCATATTTGAGTCCTTTAAGCTCAACTCTTGAAAACCCAGCTTTGCCTTACAGGCTCTGAAAGTATTATTTTCACTTGCTGAGCAATAACTGGTAATCTCTTCTGGTCATCTGTAGTCCTGTGACAGCCCTTGCACCTTTTTTTTGCAATACTGCAGTTGCCTTTCCCACCTGGCTGTGGTCAGTTGAAAACCTGGCACACAACTCATCTGCGGTATTTATTTTGGTCATCCTTGCACACCAGGTGGTGCCAAGCCTGTTTGCAGATCCATATCTAACACTGTCTTCACAAACATCTCTGCTGCACTTTCCCTTAGCTTCTTGTACCCTAACCTTGGCGAGTCTTGTGAGATGAGCTTCTTTGCTTGTCTAATATCCTCATACAGAGTCCAGGCATCACGAAACTTAATCCACAGCTTTTGCAACATAGAGGTTTTTTGGTGTTTCATAGCACTACCACATGATTAGACATTACTTTGGAGCCCACAGATAGATTCTACTGAGACCAGTGTCATACCAACACTGTTTTCACAGCTGATGTACATGCCCAAATGGCTCACCCTATTTTGCAACCACAGGGGCTGCTGTAATCTGCTGATTGCATTGCACAAGTTCAACTGTGTATGGTCAAAGCAATTTAGGTACTCGATTTGCAGGGGGAGGAGAAACAGCTCTCTGTGTTTTTGGAACAAGTGATGCTGATGTTCTACCACGGTTTGCATTTTGATATCCTAGCTAGAAAGGGCCATTAGACTGGCAAGAACAGGAACTTTGGAAACTAATGGTAGTCATATTAGCCTTGCAGTAAAGGCCTCAGCTTTCCTTCTGAGAGTTACAGTTACTGCTCTAACGGCATGATGAAGATCCTTCTGATAATGAGGATGATTCAAAAGCATTTATTTTTAAATATTTCTAAATATTTAGACCTGGGGTTGTTTTGCTTTTCCCCTTTCCTTCTTTCCCCTCTAATACTAATTTCTCGAGTCTTCTTACCCCTTACAGTCTATAAGTTTCTTAGAGGGTCTCAGTCCTATAAAACTGCCTTGGGAAGAGATAGGGCAGAGGGAGGGGTCTTTTGGGAAGAGGCCTAGACATGATATTTTAGCAAGTGCCAGGTATGCACACGAATTAAAACAGTGACAGCTAAAGTAGTAGGAGAAGTTACAGGGATATTCAGGGAGCATAAGTAGAGCTGATTCAGACAGTACAGTTGTATCTATCTGCAGTCCCTGGGGAAGGTTTGAACACTGCACTTTGTCCTCAGTCTGCGGTGCTGCATCACACAGTGGAAAGTTTTCATCAGGATTAAGATTTAAGATATCTCTGTGGCATCCCAGAGCTCTCTCTCCATGTTTGGGTTGGTTTTTTTTTTGGCACTAGGAGATGGAAATTTTATATTTAACCAGAAATACATCCTTCCTCTTGTTCATCACTAAGCCTGGTCTGTACAGTGGAGCCCTTAGCCACTATCTCCCAGTTTGGCATAGCAGGGCATTGTGAACCAGGCTGAGGAGAAGGCTGTAGTGAGCCTGGCAGCTCCATGTTAAATGACTGCATGTGAACTCCTATTCTACATGAATCTACCAGGGAAGACCACTGTGATTTTTTTTCTCTTTTTTTTAAATGGAAGATTATACAAGGAAAGCCTGACTGAAAAGAAGACATCTTAAGGCACTCATGATGTTTGCAGCCACTAATGTGGCTGTGCATAAAGCACTTGGTGTTTTTCAAAAAAAGAAAGAAAAAAGTCCTTCTGATATGCAGTGTAATCTCCCTGAAATCCCTTAATTGAATCTTCTAAAGTCCTGAAGAGATAGTGAGGGAGAAAGAGAGAGAAAAGAGAAACAGAGAGATTAAAGCAGCTTTTCTAGTTAGTCCAAGAGTGACTGAGTCTCCTTCTATATCTCTTTCTTCATCTATTCAAGGCCTCATTCACTTCCCATGTGCCTCCCACTGACAGTATTGCTGCTCAAGCAGACTATGCATGAATTGCCATAATGTTTTATTTTGTTATAATTGGTTTCTTTAAACCAAGGCTTTGACACCCACTGTCTCATGCCATTACCAAGGGCATTCTGACCTGCCTTCATGTAAATTGCAGCATCCAAAAGACAGGGTTTTTTTTTCCTTTCTTCCCAATAGACAAGTAACATCTGTGTGAATTCACATTATTTCCTAATAGACAAAAATTGAACTTAAATGCAGTGTACATCAAGATAATAAATGACTCTTGTTAGAGGAAGTTACTGAATAGAGTTCACTGAAGTACTCTCTATTCTCTCAGCGTGACATCTTTCTCTAGGGCAAACACTTTGAATGTTGTTATTATAAGGAGGCGTTATAACAAAGGTGCCTATAGTGTGGATGTAGTTCAGTGGGACAGAGAGCACTGTGCTGTTAGAGCTGGGATCTTTGTACACCAATCCTATGTTGCTATTCATTACACCAGAGCAGAGTTATGCATGGGGATGTTGGTTTTGCATAGGCAGAAATGACACACTTTCTGTGCATACCTGGCTTTGGACAGGGGTCAGCATTCAGGGAAAAAACCCAACAGGCTTATGCCTGATACAAACCCTCTAATCTGCTAGGCAGGCATCTTCTTCAAACTCAGCAGACGTTTCTGAGAGACTCTCTGGAGGGAAAAAGGACAGGTAGTGGGGGTAGTAGACAGGACTATTTAGACTGGCTTAGCAGCTGGAAGCCATTAGAATTTAGCAAGGCTTTCCTCCTTTGAGAAGTCTTTAAATAATTAAATTAGCAGCAGTCCTAGGGAAGTAAACAATCTAAAAACTTCTGTTTCCCCAACCTACCCTCCAGACTTAGGTCACTGGAGTGTCTGATAAGCTGCAGACCTCTGGAGGGAGATACAGCCTGTGAAGACCTGGCGCTTTGCTGTTTGTAAACTCAGCCAGCCCTCTTGCATATTTTTGAGCCTGCTGCACTCCTACCTTTTCCCGGCCTTTGACTCTGCAGTAATTAAGAATAAGTGCTGGTGGGACAGGTATTAACTGGTCTGAAGAAAGGGTGAAGCAGCAATACCACCTACAGATGTAAAATTGCCCGGAATAAGGAAGGTCTCCTGCAACTGCATGAACTGCATGCTGTCCATGAGTACATCAGGACTGTGTTGCTGGAAGTGGGCTCAGGCTGGTGCAGAAGTGAGACAGAAGGTTGATGAACCTTACAGTTAGCCCAGCTACACATCCAAGGCAGCCCAAAAGGCCAGTGGGACCCTGTGAAGCCTTCTTCCTCTCCCGTTTTCTGCCCACTCATAGACACTCCTCTCCCTTCTATGAACGTGCAGCTTGTTTCCTTTCAATTCCCAAAGACATTAAGATTCTGGGGTAGAGCTCAAAAGGAAACAAGACTTTAACAGACACAGCCCTTCTCCTGTATGAAATACAGACTGCATCTGAGACATGGTCTTTGAGAAGAAGGACAAAATATCACAGAAATAACTAAAATCTCAGACACCTTTCTATCACCAGACTCATTAAGAAGCCCTTTAGTGCCACATTTTGTTACCGAGGCCAAAGAAATTGATGGTGCAGTTGTGGATGTATAGATTTTACAGGAAGCCATTTCTGTAGAGAGTTCCTACTGACTCAGCTGACTACATAGATACACTTGCATTGAGCAAAAGTGTTCTGTTGCAAGATGCAAAAATGCTTCATACATGTTAGCAGACAAGATGCATATCTCACATAAATATTATTAGATGAGGTTTGTATCAATCCATAGCTGAGATGTAGTGACATTCCCAAAAACTTCTATGAACCCTCTATGAAACTTCTACTAAGTTCCACACTGCTCAAACATTTTCTGCTCACAGGTGTTAATTCCTCTACTTACAACCATATCTACTGTAACTTTGGCTGATTTAGTTTAATTCAGATAAAAATTATTTTTCCCAGGGAACCCCCAATGCATTGATATTGCTCAGTACCAGATATCTATATCAGAAGAATAAGCTGTAGCTCCAAGCAACACATCAGGAGGACGGTACCAGAGTGTCACAACTTCAGAGGAGTAGGTCTGTCTGGGAATGGACTGGGCACGAGCAAGGCCTGCAAAAAAACCCCAACAAACCAACAAAAAACTGCTGTGTTAGTACAGTCCTTCTATCCGTACAGTGCATAAATGATAATAATTGGAAACAGGACATTATTTTCTCTTTAAACACAAGTAATCTCAATGCGGCTTACAAGCAATTGACAAAGTGTTTCTGGAATATACCTCTGGGGCAGATGAAATCAAGTAATATGTGTGTTTTGCATTTGAGACTGAAGCAGCTATCCCAAACCAATGACAAGAAAGCTTTTCGGATCACACATTGTTGTGGACTCTACACATTACATTATTTTCTGAACAGAGAGGGGTTGATTCTTTGTTGTCTCGAACTAGTTTTACATGGCAGTAATTGCTCTGACTTAAATGAGGTTAATCCTTGCACCTATCAGTATAAATACAAGAAAAGCTGCACTGACAACAGAAATAGTTTCCCGAAGTTCAATAAAAGGTTATGCTTCTCTGCCTTAATTGGCTGCGGATACAGATCTATAAGCATGCTACAGCTTTGGTCTGAGCAGATATACAGCAGTATCCAAACTGTGACTCACCAAAGTCAGCTAATTTGAGCTCACCGAGGCAACTGATGAGCAAGTTCTGGGGTTTCAGATCTCGGTGAAGAATGTGTTGTTGGTGGATGTAAGCCAGGCCGCGCAAAAGCTGGAACATGAAGAGCTGGAAAAAGCCAGCAAGAAACTGAAATGATTTTGTGTGACTTTGCATTGATACATTAACTCTGAACTTTAGGAGAACCCTGGAACAAAGCAGAGACAAAGCAAGTAAGAAACCAGTAAAAATCCCAAAAATGAGTAGAGCTGGCTGAGGAAAAGAAAGCTGTGGTGGGTTATGACTGCCCTACAGCTTTCTGAGGTTTTCAGGGTGGAATATCTGGCCAGGAGGGCAGTTTAACTGCAGTCCGTAAATGCATGTTTTGGAAATGTAACTTTCTTTAAGAGATGGACTGTTGATTGCAGGAGCAAGGTCAGCTTGCCAAAACACAGACCCAGCTTTCAGAACAGCAGCTGTGTTGATTGCAGTGCTCAAGACAAAGACACAAAGAGACACAGCCAAAGGAAATGAAAGCCTGAGGAGCTGAAGGTTTGCCCCCTTGAGCCAGATGGCACCAGCTGACTGAACTCCATGGCCGCTGCACATGTCACCAGTGGAGCAGGGAACTGACTGACCTGGCAATGGGAACTGTTGGCTTCAACCTGGGAGAAAACATGAGGACCTGATCTTAAAAATACAGCAAATAAGATGTGATGAAGCAAGCAAGCAAGCAAGCAGAAAAACAAGCAAGAAAGGAAGCCAAGAAATAAATATCTAACTCCCACAATCATGATAATCTAAATAAGCCTGGGGTAAAATAAGTTGGGCTGAAACAAGGTATGAAGATGGATGGTGGATAGAAACAAAACAGAGCAAAAGTAATAGGACTTCACCAGAGAAAAAATATTTTTCACCAGAAGTTTAATATGAAGAGGAGGAAAAACAGTGACACCCATAGGTCATTTTTGTACCAGAAAAGTGTCTCTGCAACATTCTGCATACTTATACCATACTCCATAGGAATAACTCAGAAAAAACAAATAGCATTTGCCAGCAAAAATGAAGCAAGCTAGATGACCCTCCTAAGGCAACAGTAAATAATTTTGCAGTTCAGTTCCTGCTGACAGTGAGGATTCCGGACAGGAAAGCAGAGCAGCTGGCTAGTGTTTACTCACAGAAATGCCAGTGAGTACATATTACAGCCATGTGCTCCATGTGCTTTACGAGCATGTCTAGTAGCAGAACCCTTGAGATCTGTGCCAAAACGAGTACACTGCATCTCAGATGTATCTGAGCTTTAAGGATGTTTAAAATCTGAGGCCCCAAAAAACTTCATTAGAATTGCTGTTGCTTAACAACTATCTGGAAAAAGATGTGAACAATGTGGCAACATTTGAAGATGACAGAAGTATTTAGATTAGTTGTGATAAGAAGTGACAGTGAGGAACTTCAGAGAGATCTGACAAAGCCAGATGAATAGGCAGTTTGATAAGATACAAAGTTATTGTTGACAGCTGTAAGATAAATTAACTGAAGTTGCTCAGGAAAAGGACCAAGGCATTCACTGAGGACATCTGCACAGAAACCTTAAGCCAGTGTGCAGCAGCAGTCCTGAAAGTGAATTAAATGTGAAGATGCATTCAAAGGAGAGCAGGAGAATATTATAACATCAATCCATAAAGTAAGGGTACATGTTCAGTTGTGCTCAGATCCAGCCAACCAATCCCAAAGGCTATGGTAGAAACAAAAGGGACTTAAATGACTGCAAATATGAAGATACTTCCAAATGAGGAGACAGTGAAATCTGAGAGTTTTTAATTAGAGAGGTGAGTAATGTAACAATAAGAGAATACAAATTTATGTAGACATAGGTTTCCTTGCCACAAGATGTCATTGTTCACAAAAGCTGAATGTCCGCCTGCAGGCTCAGAAAATAGAAAGAGGGACTAACTGAAAAAAGGCTTTGAGACTGAGAGGGAGCTTGTTACACCATCAAAGGCATATTTTCTACAAAGTTTTTGTCATATATGTAATAAATAAATATTAGTAAGTAATTTACAGTGACCATACATAGTGGAAAATAACACTTCCTCATGCCTTAAGGGGTACAAGTCTTCTAAGGAACTCACCATAACATTGCACGAATGGAGTCCTCCAGGATGCTGGCCCATGTACTGTGCTAGATCTGTGTGCTAAATAAAAGAGAAGAACTTGAGGCAAAGCTTCTGCTGTAAAATGCCTCTACCAACAACGCCTCTTCTGTAAAAGGAAAAATATGCAACTGCTACAAAGATGCCTATTTCACCTTAGTGAACATCTGGTCTGATGCAGCACACAAGGATGTGCTCAAGTCCTAGGTCACATCAGGGACCTCGCTGACCTGTTATCTCACCCCAGCATTTATGACCTGAAGCTGCTGGTTAACAGAATTCATACTTGTGCCAGAACTAATCATAAAGCTGCAATAAGAAGACATAGCCTCTGTGGTTTCTTTATAATTTGATTGACTATCAGCAAAAGCAAGAGAAGTAGCAAGATTCATGTGGAGAATTTTATTGGTATCCTGGTCTCCCCATGACAGCAACTCACAGCTTGGTCATGGTGAGCCACTGGAGTCAGCGCCAAATCTGACCCCAGCTAGGATGTGAGCTCATATCATTATTTCCTATCCTCGCTGTGGCTCAAAAACAGTACTTTTATTGTGTTGGTGAGGCAGAAATGGAGGTAAATAATGTCTGCCACCCCTGTGGACGCAAGACGTGGAATCATTTTTGCATACAGCTGTCACACATACAGAAAGAAAAGAGTAAGGCTGTGTGGCTGGAAAGCAGGAGATCAAGAAGGAAAATCAATCATTGCACTAAAGCATTACGACTCGTTTCTTTGTAGATGTCTCATAGTGCAGTAAATTCATTCTGCAGCCACTTCTCAGTACTTCCCAGAACTATCTCCACAGGAAGCTAGAAAAACATCAACTCACCATGTACTCAAAGACAAATGTTAGTGTCTCCTTGGTCTGGATAATGTCATGAAGCAGCACAATGTTGGCATGTTTCAAACACTTGAGAAGAGAAGCTGGGAAAACACGAAAGGAAGATCAACTTTACTGCTGCTAGAAGTGGAAGGAGATCGTGTACAAAACAAGGCAGTGAAAATCAAAAACTGGAGAGTGATAGTCCAGGCTTGGCAGTTCTGTAAGAAGTGGCAGCTACTGAGTTTGAAGGAGGATAGAACAGCTCCACAGAGAAGCAAGCATCAGTGCTCCAGGCTTGGCAGGAACCCATCCGTCTCTCAGAGGTGGGATCTTGCCTCGGTCACAAATAGCAGTTCACCGATCCCAGGTGTCAGCTTATAAGTTGAGGAGAAGTAATTTCTTCAAGGTAAATGCTGAGGCAGGACCTGGGAGCTCCCAGAGCCAGAATGCAGCAGCCCCCAGCCTGTCACTGAGCTTCTCATCCTTCTCCCATCCACCTCCTGGTGTATGCCCTCAGCATGGCCCTTCCAAGAGACTTCTGGGAAAAGCTGAGTTTCTACCAGTTTCCAGCTTCACAACAACAGAGCCAAAATCTGCAAAAGGAAATCACTGCAGATATAAGCTAAATTCTGAGTTTAGTTCTATGCATATTGGTTACTGTCTCTGGTTAAAAATCTCTAAGAACAGAGATGATGAAGTTACTGAGCGAATAGTAACTTGTCTGTATTTATAAAACTTTGGCAAGGTTTTCTTTCAAGCCTAACTATCCAAAAGCATCATTGCAACTGCATGGCCCTGGTCCTTAGGTCCTGACATGCCTTTGCCAAGCCTCGGCACATCCAGGGTGTGGTGATGGAGGGGGCAGCACACAGCAGAGTCTCTGGCCCCATAGAGACCACAGAGCACTGACTTATGCTAAGACAAAAGCTGCAGCCCTCTGAGCCTTTTGGCCGTGCATTGGGTTTGTTATGTTAAAGCAGGCTCCAGCCAGCACACTCCCAAAAGGAGCTTCTCAGCAGAAACTCTTCATGGGGGAACAGCGTGCACAGCTTAATCATTTGCTACCGTAGGTGTGAGACAATATTGCAGTAACTCTGTACAGAGGAGGGATGTGGGGAAGAGGTGATGCTGGGATTACTTTGCATGCAGTTCGCTTGCACAACTGAAGAATCTGACCCAGCTGTTCACAGACAGGGAACACAAACTGCACAGACAGGAGTGCCAAAGCCCCAAAAAACCAGATGTCTCTGACTCGAGATTTTAGCTCAGCTTCTGACATAGCAGAATAGCCTCAGAGCTGTTCCAGACCCACTTTTTCCTGCTGATTAAAACCAAATTAGTTTACTGTCAGACCACACAGTCATACAAATTTCATTCAAATAAGGCATGGGCGTACAATCTTGTTTCAGCTGAATTAGCTGAAGCACACAACGCAGAGCATGGGCCAGCTGTGGGAGGCAGAGTTTTGGTCACAATTAAAAGCTGCCTTTTTGTTTTTCAAACAATCTGAAAAAGATGTTTGAAGAGTTTCATGCTGGCAAAGCAAATTTATACTGGATTAGCACTTTGCCTTTTGCGACCGTAACAATTTCACCTGGTTCTAAAAGCCCTACTGCCAGAGTTACACGGCATGACACAGCTATGGCCCAAGCCTGTGTCAGTACTGAGACTACTAAGCAGTAAGGGATGCCTGATTCAGCACAACTGCTGGAAATAGCAGGTTGCAAAGTAGTTCTTGCACAGAGCTTGGTGTTGCTGCAGCTAAACTGTCTCTCCTACTGATGCTAGTCCATTTAGCTACCACCAGTATGTTCCCAGTGCACAGCAGTATGGACCTTAAACATGCTCCATCCACACTGCACCTAGTTGCCTATGAACCTACTAAAGATACCCTCGCTAGAGCCCATCTGCTACAGAACATGATAACCTGACGCTGTGACACCACAAGAATTCCACATGACCGGAGCCATTGCTCCAGAAGAGCAGCACAGAGGGCCCACAGCAAAATGGAGGATTCAGCGCCTGTGCTTCAATCAGGCTTCTGGGAACTGCTCCTCACTTTGTTGCTTCTACAACCCCCTGCTGGGGTGTCAGGTGCTACTGCCAGAACCGAGCTTTAAACGCATTTTGTCTCTGCGGGGCTTCCTGGGGTGAAGCGTCTCTTTGTCAGGGGAGCGCATTCCTCCGGGGTAGCAGAGAATGCGCCGCGTTAATAAATCTTATGCTTTGTTTTTGCTACTGACTTACATTGTAAATTTGAGGTGTCAGATGCTGCAAAGCTCCGCAGTACACAAAAGACCTATTTAAAGCAGACCCTTCATAGGATCACCCTTGTTTTCTCCCATAATGAATGAAGTTAAGACTCTCAGCCTGTCCAGTAGAGCATGTTAAAGGGGTGCTGATCTTTAGCGCATCATTAGTTCGATGTAGATAAAGCTTTTAAGGCTTATTTTACTGGTGGGCTACAAGTGTAAATGCAGAGCAAAAGCACCACAGCAAATGAGTGCATAGGAAATCGTAACACAAGCCATTCTTTAAATAGGTATATTTAGGTATCTCTCCACTTTAACATAGAATTGGACTAAGGACTTTGTAAACTTTCTTGTCTTAATTACAGTTTCTTGTCTTAATTACAGTTATAAACCTGGAGTGGATTCAGTGACCTCTCTCGTTATTCTGAGTTGACTGCTATGAGAGTCCTTCTGTGCTAGTGCTGCTCTGTGAAAACTGGCACATCTGGTCCCTGACTTTCCATCCCCATGACAAGATTAACCCTAGTTTTACAAGTGCAGTAAGAAGTAAAAAAACCCCGTACGTGTGACGTCTTACATTGATAGCTTTCACTAATACCATAAAACAGATGGGCACAACAGTTGCATATTTCTGTGTATGGAAGAAAACAGATTATGGTCTTCTTGGAATTGTACAGTAGATGAAAATAGAAGCCTCAGTCAACCAGGCTTGTGAACTTATTCTGTAGGAAAATGTAAATACATTCAGCTGAAATAAAGCACTTGCACAAAAGCATTTCTTTCTCCAAGAAATTGAGAAAGCTGCAGACATTTTGCCCAGTGCTCTACAAAGTCGACTGATAAGAAGAATTTCTCACTGGGCTGAAATGATGGATGTTATTAAACATCAGTTTTAAGTATCTCTCTTCAGGCTGGGATCTGTGATGCTCCAGGTATCAGCCAGGAAAGTATCATGGTTGTAGTAACCAGATGTTATTAAACATCGGTTTTATTGAAAGTATCTCTCTTCAGGCTGGGATCTGTGATGCTCCAGGTATCAGCCAGGAGTAACAAGTCCACAGCTGCCCGATGCAGCAGTGGCAAAAGCTGTGTAGTTTCTAGAGGGAGTGAGAAAGCAACTATGAAGGAGGTAGCAAGCAGAAGGTGCAAGACAGCTCTGACATTGCTAGAAAGAACATGCTCTGGCTGCAGCTGGCACTTTCCTTATCACAGGCATGGATGCATCTGTGACAAGTGCATACCACAGAGGATCCTCCCCGTCCATTGCATGCGTATCCAGCCCAGCACAAAGACCTCCTCCATGAGAGGATAAGGAAACCGAGAGTTTTGGCAGAAGGACGGCCAGCACACTGAATAAGCAAGAAAGGACTGAGGGAGACATCATGGAGCTTTTCCAGGTTAAAACAAATGCTCTTCAAGAGTGATATTCCTCTATGTCTTACCTTCCCGAATGGCTGTGAAGGGCACTCCCTCCTCTGCCTCCAGCTTGATCACTTTCAGTGCCACCAGCTGCCTGTTGATCCTGTCAGGTCACAGTAGAAGGTCACATGAAGCACCTCAGTGCTTGGCATGATAACATTAACAGTCTCCCAAGCAAACACCCAAGCAAAATTTCTAGGGCTTGCCGACCCACTCAAGCCAAGCTCAGAAGGGAATTACAAACCTCCTCCACCTTGTGTTCATTAGCAGTGAGCTGGGAGCCAGCCCATCTGGCTAGACAAGCATTGTGCTGCTGTCCAGGTATTGCTAGAGCATGGCTTTGAGCAATGGTCCCACTCCACCTTCTCACAGCTTTCCTGTCCCTGTGTGATGGCAGCATGACCTCACACCCAATTTTTCAATCATGCAGAGATCCTTCACTTCAAGGAAAACCTTTGCTCCCTCCCTGGTTCGGCCAGACAATCTCCTGGCACACTGCTGTGGATCAAAGAGTCTTTGTGGTGCCTCCATGGCTGTAGTGAAGGAGTTTCCTGAAAAATTGGGATGGGGCTTTGCAAATATCCTGGTTAAAGGCAAAACTGGACTTTTGATTTGCCTTTATCTCCCATAAGAGGTGTTTTCAGCAAGCACTGGGAAGGCAATATGGCTCACCTGCTGATTCCCTTGTACACAGTTGCACAGGATCCTTCACACAGCTTCTCTAAATGTACATAGGATGTGGCAGCTCCAAACGGGATGCCTTGTCTCTGCTTCATGAAGGAATTGGTATGTGTTTTAGATGCTGGGTAGAACAAGAAGCTACTAGCAGGCCATTCAGTAATTAACTACTGATTCATGGCTGGAATAACCATAGGATAAAATATCTCCTGTCTGGCTCTGTGGATGCTGCACCGCACCCATTTGAACCTCTCCACAACATCCTGCTCCTGGAAAGGATCAGTGTAACTCCAAGGTTTTTGCGTCCTGTACCTCCAGCTCTGGAGGGTGTGGAGCTGCAAGGGCTGCAGAGAGGGTAGACAAAGGGATGCTCTGGTTACATCTGATAGCTGGCATAGCAAAAGGGGACACACTGTGTCACTGGCAAACTACCATTCTACTGATGAGTTTCTTTTCTTTCTCCTCAACTGCAGTGGCTTTGAGAAATGCACATCATTTTCATCTCTCTCTCTACCAGTCACAGATCTCCAGTACTGTCTGTAAGGGGAGTAAGTGTCTGTGTGTTCCTGTGTTGGTAAATGGTAGTGCTCACTCAGAACACACAAAGATAAAGCTGCCTTAACTGCAGAGGGTACTTCTGCCAGCATCATTCTAAATGCATGTTTTTCCCCCTTACCCTTCATTTATTCATCTCTAAATAACCTGTTAGGGCAGGGACCAAAAACCAAATGCAGAAGCGAAATTTCAGGAAGTTTACATTTATGTATTCTTCTCCCCCTTAATCCTTCATCCATCACCTCCTTCCTTACCAGTGTATAATTTACATAGCCAGTTAATTTGGCCCATACACCATAACAGTGCTGAACACTACACAACTATAAAAAAGGCAGCAATGAATGGCAAGCAAGGCTGCAAGCTCCTCCTGAGCAACTATATTGAATGGATTATAATTTCACAACACAGGATTTGCGATCTGTGGCATGCTGCCTCCTCCAGAACTGTAGCTTGTTGGCTGCCTCCCTGTTTTACAATCCCTCATTGGCACAGAACTCGCTGGAGTGCAATCTTCTGTCCCTGCTCATCACATCAAAGGCATTTATTGTCATCTAAGGTACAGATTCTCTTTCAGTAGCTTCACAAGCCTGAAGCTGCAAAGTTTGATGCTGTCTGGTTAGAAGCAAATGTGACAGCTTTGCACTCCCACAAGTGGAAGCACCCTGGCTTAGCCTGTCTCAATGCAGAAGTATCACAAGGTGATGTTAAATACCTCTGCTGTAGTCACTGCTTCCATGTGCTGAAGGCCTTGGATTTGTTGGGAGCCCCTTCTCTCTGAACAGCAGCTGCAGCATCGTGGTCTGACAGCACTTACACACAGCATGTCGCCCATGTTGTCCCGTTTAAATTTAACTGTATCTCTTTTTTTCTCCAAAACTCCTCCTCATCCCTCTGTGTCTGTAATAGCAGCACATATGACTCACATGAGGTCTCTGCCTCAAGCAGTCTTGTGATTTCTACAGTTTTTCTTTGAAAGTCCAAATGCACCCCTGGAGTAGCTCCATTGATTTCAGTTCCTTGACACATGCCCTCCAAAAACAGCCAACACTTTTCATACCTGAAGATGGAGAATTAATAAATCCAAACTTTCTGCTTGTACACACTTCTTGCAGTTACGGAGCTCTCAGTGTGGGAAGTTGGATAATGAAGGGACAGGTTTCACACAGGAACAGGCCTTGACTTCCCTCCCTGCCTATAGCAGTTCTAGGCTTCAAACTTCAGCCTCTAGGCTCCAAGCTGAGCTGTCTGAGCAGTGTGCCTGGGCTGTGCTTTCTGCAGGAGCTGCACATTGACTGTCCTTGCTTTGGCATTTACATCAGCATGGGGACCTGTCTGTCCCTCCTGGATCATGGGCCTAAGGGATGCAGTGAGTTGTAGCTGATAGAAAACAGTCTTGTCCATACGTCAGAGTAACCAGAGGAAACTGATTAACCCTGCCCACTGCAGAGCAGGGAACACACAGTGGATTTACCCTGGATGTGCACAGGCAAAAGTCCCCTTCTTTCAGTCCTGCATGAGCAGGACTCACTGTGCAGTTTCCTAGGACTAACACCCAACCCACACACAGAAAATGCTGATGAGGGCTGAGGGAGCACACATCATCCTGTGGTATTTTTATGCTGACCCATTAGGTCCTTCAGTTTTCATTTGAATGCATCATGTGAAATCTTCCCTTTGCTTCACTGTTTTGATGTCTAAGAATAACACTCTTACCTTAAGCAAAAGGATTTCTTTAAAGCAAAAGTGTCCCGGGAAGGCAGGAACAATTTCTGTGTCTTGTTGCAACCAAACCACCCAGCCTTTGCATGGCAAGAAGGAGCTAACATACCTGGAAGGCTTGATTTTCTTCTGCACTCCCGTTAGCCATAATTTGCTAAATAGCTATCATCATGGACTTTGGTCTTCTCCTTATTTTCCAACTATCCTTTGAGACATCAGAAAAGAGCAGTAATTTAGATGTGCTGTCCAGGCATGAGAAAGGTTGTCCAGATGCAACACAGTAACAAACTGGTTAGGTAGTCTTTTATTCTGGAAAACAGTTTTTAGTGTTATGACCAAGTAATACTTGCATTTTAAAAGAATGGAAAGATAAATTCACAAAAAATAGACAATAGAAAATACACGCATAAATTCATATGAAGATTATAAATTTTAATCTTCTGTACTATTTGGGTCAGGGAGAAGAGGGGAAATACTGTTACAAAGAGAAGTAATCCAACTTTTGCCAGGTAGCCAGAGATGATAATAGAAGAAAGCATGGTTGTAGCTGGTGGTTGTTGTCATTGAAAAAAAAAAACAAAGGAGTAATCATTCCAGTTAGTGGAGGAAACACTCTAATAGAAATGTTTAATAGCTATCCTTAGAAAATGGAAGAATTTATAAAGGACAGCCTATACCTGTCTTTGGAACCATGGTTTTTAAATGAAAGCTTCAGACAACATAAGAAATAGTCGATTAAGAGGTGACATAACGCTAAAAGTACATTTTGCAAAATTTGTTCAAATAGAAACACATGTATATAGTCATATAGGGATGTGTGTGTGTGTATATATATATGTAGTGTGTGTATACATATCTAAGCGTGGAGATATATATAATGTGTATATATAGGTGTGTGTTTATATACCGCATGTATTTATCCATAAAGGTGTATTCCTATAGGTGTGTGCATATATATCAAGATATATATTGTGTATATATACACATATAGGATTATATACATATTGTGTGTATGTACATATTGGTGTATTTACGTGTTCATATTTTAAATGTATTCTGTGAAATCTATGCATGTAAAAGACACACGCAGATTCGCACAAGTACGTGCCACACCTGCACGCACAGCCACCTGTGGCATCACATCTATTTAGCGCAGGCCGGGCCTGCGGGGAAGCTCTTCACGGGGCCCTGAGGAAGGGGCGGCGCAGGCCGGCTTCTCGCGAAGGTGGCGCTGACGGGAGGCTTGGCGGAGCACGAAGGGCCGCCGGGCCCTGTGGCTGTCGCCGATGGCGCTCGGGCCGCGGCCGGGCTCTTCACCTGCGCCCCGACCACCTCCAGGCGCACGCCCACGCCTCGATCCCGTCTCCTGCCTCTTTTGTCCCGGGCAGGGATCCGTCGGCGCTCGCGCGGCGCTGGCCCCGCCCCCTGCGCGTCGCGCGCCCCCGCGTGAGTCAGCCGGGCGGCGCGAGGGGCCGGGGGCAGCGCAGCGGCAACAGGTGCGGG